>CM046835.1:16142671-16336458 GCA_025618425.1 Heliocidaris tuberculata | reverse complement strand
AAAAAACAAGCAGTGCAGAAGCAGTGTAGATGCACACTACAACTAGATAAAAATACAGCGCAATTTTACAGACTTATGACTACATTTCCAAGGGTGACACTGGATGATAAGATACTTGTAACAATACAGTCAAATCTGCTCTGTTTGCATATCCCAGAATTCTAATTATCTAATGAATCAATCTGCACATATCACTGACTATATTTTTTCCAGAGACAATCAGATTAAGAGCATTTCATGTGACAGAATATTGAAACTGCGATCTCACCGATCTGTTACCAAAATCATTTTGAGTTCTTTACAAAAAAATAAGGCACACTTTTGTAAACATTTCCATTTAACATAAAACACTTGATTTGGTGAACTCACTTAATCACAGAATACATCATATTTGATAACACATAGGATCTTGTCATTTTACTCTAATCTTTTAATGGAACCAAATGATATTCTCTAGAGTTGACTATATTTTACAAGTACTACCACACATCACAACGGAACTAGTTGCACAATGAAAGCACAGAGAAACAAAGATTGGGAGAAAAATGATGACAAAACACTGAAGAGACATGAAAGATGACAGAATAAGAAGAAGAAGAATGTTGACTTGGCATCCAACGGCCAACTGACCTCTGTTACATGGTGGAATTTAGGTTCAGGGGCAAACTTGACGCCTGATCGCTCAGCAGCGGTGTCAGCGGTGGGATTCTCCTGGGTAGGGAGCAGCGGTGTTGATGCATTCAGCTGATGATGATGCAGGGAGAGGGCATGCATGGAATAGATGGGAACCGTTTATTATTAGACCTCTCAAAATTTAGAATAACCCTGTACACCTATAAATTTCTAAAGCTGACTTACTAATCTATTGTATAGTAGTAAATATTTAACACAGGGACAATTACAAACTTCATTAGTATGAACCAACTGCAGCAAAATGTGAATGGCAAATGGCACTGTAAATTACACAAAGATAGTTCTGTCCTTTCAGCAGTAAACACTGACTAAAAGAAGCCATATCTATCTGAACTCCATGAACAACTCCTTAAGAATAAACCCAACTCTCATTCTGTTAAATACATAGAATTTAATGAGTATGTGAAAAGGTAAATGGTAGGTTTACTTAAATCTTTGCTACAAAAGTTATAAAGTCAATGTATCGATCTTATTTTTCACCAAGTATTATCATAAATGTGTTTATCTACATTTTACATTAATCTGTCCTGTTCTGGTTGTCCATACTGTAGCAGCCCCCTCAGCCCCCTTCCATTTCCAAAATGTTAAATCAGCAATTAGAAAAACCAAACATCACACAAGTATTAATATTCCTTTATAAAATGCCATGAGATAAGGCGACAGGATATAAATGGAAGCAAAGACACACACATACTATATACATGATGAGTAGAGTAGCAGTGGTTAGTATGTAAAATATGGAATGACCATATATCTAATGACTGAGTAATGATACAAATGAAGATGAATCTTATGTACTAAACTGATATAATAATATTATTGTCTATACTTCAAACATTTCATTTACATAAAAAATTGTGAACATTCGTTTCCTCCTTCCTAAAGTCTATTTTGGGTATAAGGAATGACAATCCAAAAATGAATAAGTAAACTAAATAATACTTAGTTGTCAAATTAAAAGAGAAAGATATAGGGTATTATTTCCAAAGGCTGCGATATTACAATGGAACCTACATATCTTATAATGGTATGATTAAACGGGGTTCACAATCATAATTACACCAAGAATTCATCTTTTTTTTCTTGACTGTATTCTACATCACTATTGGAAAGTAACTTCTCTATTTTTTTTTTTTTTTTTTTTTTTTTTAAAGACATGCATTGTTGCTACTGGTATTTTCACGATCAACCAAACAGCATTCAAGCGATGACATCAGAGATACTTTAGGTGCATATCTTTGACAGTACCTGGGGTTTCACAATTTGGGGAAAGTGGAACAACAGGGAGACAACTACATCAAACTTACACAACAATTACAACATGAACAGCACAATAGTGCCATCATAATTACAACACTACATCTGCACATGACCTCACTATCAAAGCAAGCGACAGTGGTCTTTGTTCACTCCCATGCAACATGACAAGTCCAGGAAAGCAAGAAACTTTTAATTAAATAACTGTTCTTTTTTTTCTTTAAGGATTAGAAATCAAGAGTTAAAACCCTGAAATATCATTGGAAAATGTTTTACTTCAAGTTTGAAGTTGCTATAAGGGGGTGTGCCTTAGAAATACCCTGGAATATAAAGAAATGTTCCCTACATCATATCATATCTCACCTAGCAATTGTTCCTATTTAATGATGAATTTAATGGTATTCTCAAGATAAAGAGGGATGAAACTTTCAAAAGATGTTTAATCATATGACAAAACACAGCCAATCATGGATTTTCATTTCGCTTGATATACATGTAATGTGTTTTCTGATTGGCTGTTGGTAGACTATGAAGCAATTTTGCAATCGATCCCAAAGTTTTAAATGAAACAGAATCTAGAAATCAATGATTCACTACACCACTATGTGGAGCCCTAAAACCTATGCAGACCTGGCAATTAGTTACAAGACCAAACCATGCATTTCATTCATGTAGCTTAATCATTTTTTTTTCCCCAAACTTTCGGGTAAAATTCAAATGAATTCTAGAATAAAGAATTTTGGGTGATATGTGGTTCAATTATCAAACAGTTTTTTATCATCTGAAGCATCTTTATCTATATGATAACAGACTGAAACGAGACAACACACACAGACTGTTGACAAGCAAAAGCAATACTAACTTTTGCATGAATTTGTGTGAGAGCAAGCACTACTCATGTTGCACATGCAGAAGTGTCATCTCCTCACAATTCTCATCACTGATTATACCCTCTTCAAAATACTTCTGAAAGAATTTCCAGTAAAGTATGGATATTTTTTTTTCTCTCCATTTTCCCCAAATTTTCTGTTGATAACAAATCCCTGGAAGGGAAAAAAAAGTCCATACACTGATTAATGTCTTTGCCACAGCACTGATATTAAAAGAATAATAGGATCATGTGCTCGCATCCAACCCTTTTCCACAAATACACTATCCCTTGATTACATTTAATCCAGTTCACCAACAAAATAGTCCAATTACATTAAAGGATAAATTCCATTCCATGAAGGGACACATGTGTTCTCTGCATTCGAGCAAGCATACTTTGTTTACCCCTCTTTTGCATAATGCACCATCCCATGCCCATACTCACCCCAGGTTCATCTGAGAGAGCTTCCACTGTCTGTGAGAGGGGTTCCTGAGATGTGGCTTCTGAGGAGACAAATACTTCCCTCGTGACGACCATGTGGATGTTGTTACCTGCGGCTTTCAATGCTTCTACTGCTTCTAGATGGTCTGCACTTTCCAAGTTGGTGCTATTTACCTGAAATCACAAAGACAACAATGTATTGGAGGCTACTAAAGTGTACCAATCATCTGCAAAAATAATTTATGTACAGCTAGAAAAATCAACCTCAAAGAATTTTATCAGGCATTCTATAGGTTCAAATAGATGGAATATGAATAACTAGCTTGCTAATGAAAAGCATATTCATTTATTTAATTATTTATTACTTTTTTCTAAAAACAGGATAGTCTTTTCAGAGCCTAAAGGCCTGCTTTAAAAAAGAGCCCTGTGTACATACAAAGGAAAAATGAACAATGCTAAATTTCATATTAAGTAAATAACCAAGTTCAATACAATTAACATATGATTTTTATTTCAAAGTATTTGACAAAAATTATGAATAACGGGAATACACGAATAGGCAATGAAAAGAAGAATGCAAGCATTCATAGAGATTCTTCTATTCCTTTTGAAATCTAGAAAACAATCTCATTTCTTCATAGAAATCAAGTTGTTTTCAAGTTACAACAGGTATGAAGTAATATACATTTTAAGAACATTACTTCTATTCTCAAAACAGGGCAGAACATTCCAGTACATGTATATGCAAAAGAAGAATGGATGTAATGGTGAAAAATGAAAAGTTTCTTACTGTCAGAATTTTGTCGCCTAGTTTGAGGCCATTTTTTGCTGCTATTCCTCCTTCTACTACTCTTGAGATGAAGATTCCCTGGAGACAGAACACAAAAGGGGTAGAAATATGAAAAGGGATATAATTATCTCTTAAGAAAGAGACGAGACCATAAGTGGAAAATATCAAAAGTAATCATCAGTTCTGGTAAAGAAAATCAAATTCAAACAAAACTGACGACAACTCATTTTAATTTTTGAAGAAATATGAAGTGTGAATCCTAAGTATGCAATATATGACGACCAGCTTCAAGGAGTTTCCCATAGGCATGTTTCTCATTGAAACCTACATGCAAAGATGCATGTATACAACAAACATATCTTTTGTTGTTGTTTTGTTGTCCCCCCCCCCCCCCTCCACCCTCGTGTGGTATTGACATCGGAAGGACGAGACATCATTTGTGCTGAATACCTGTAATTACCACATTTAAAGTCTCACTTACATGGCCTTTATAGACAGGTTTAGCAGTCAGTCTTTACCACACCATTTCCCTCATACAGACAGATTTAGCAATTAATGCTGAACTCATCATTTCCTTGTGGGGTGGAGCCTTTCACACCAGCTAAACTACATGTATGCAAGACGAAAATAGAAAGGTTTGACATTAAATACTTACCTCATCATTTCCCTTGTATGGGGTGGAGCCTTTCCCACCAGCTATACTGATACCAAGACCACTTCCATCACGACTGAAGTTGATCACCATCTGAGAAATCCAGTGATAGAAATATAATTGTAATCAGGTTTAGGTTACATTCAGTACTAGAGAGAGAAAGAGAGAGAGAGAGCTGCATTCAAATTAATTAACCACTGCACAGTAATTTGGGTCAAAAATAGTTATAAGAGTTTCAAAAGTATGTGAAAAAAATCTAGCGGACCCTAGATACCTTTTCCCTTTGGAAAGTTTCACAAGTCTGTGGAACAAGAAAACATTATTCTTACTTTTCTCAGGGATCAGAGATACTTTCTCTCTCCCACTGACTACTACTATAGCTCAACTACTACTACAAGTAACTTACTACTATAACTAAACTACTGCTACCATCAAACTAATATTGGCATTTTTACAACACATCAATCAACCTTCATCCCATCTGGTTTTACTATGGAATAAGGATTTTTTATTCAAATTTGACTACAAATGAGAAGGGCTTTGTAACAGCAGGAAAAGGACACTATAGATATTTTCTAAAATATAGGCCTAACGTTAACCTTCTGCCCATGCCCCAAAAGAAGTGGATTTTTTAAAACCGCAGTGAGAAAAGCAGTGATACTTTTGTGTGTGTGTGCATTTTCTTCATATTAACTAGAATTAGGCTTTCTTTACTTCATGCAATTCACATTTCTAAAATCATGCATAACAAGTGATCACTTGTGAAAAATCCCTTGCAATCCAGTTCCAGAATATTCAGGATTTCAAGTCAAGAAAGTACATGTAATTGATCTCAGCAAAAAAAGTGTAATTGTAAAAAAGAAATTAAGTTATAAAGTGCCATGCAATAATTATACATGTATACCAAGTGTCCTTGTACATAATACATGCTGTAAACAATTCCAAAAAGTGATATACAAAGCTGTTCAGTGTGCAAATATTTTGGGGACCTAAAATGTCTCTACGGTAGAGTTTTTTGGCTCTATTCCTTTGAGGAATAAAAGCTGTATAAATATTTTACAAATGAGAGCATTAATGGCATGAGCTTTAACAACACACGCTGTTATATGTATTGTAATTTAAGAACAATGTTTTTTAAATCCAAATATGACAGATTTTAAGCAGAGCTTTTGAAAAAATACTGTAATTTCTATATTGCATCTACTAGAATGATTGCTAGTTTGTACACTATGAGGAAACTAAACAATCAGGAGAGGTGAAGCTTTAGGAATTAGGCATGTTTTGGAGTAGCCATCTTAAATTATTGACATTTAGAAAAAGTATGCATTTAGAAACATTGCCTGAAATACTTCACAACATTTCAGAACTAATGACAGTTTCAACTCTATTTTGATCAAATCAATTTTGTATTAGGAAGATCTTGGGTCTTTGGGTCTTATCGAGATTTTCTTCTTTCAAAAACAGGAAAGAAAGAAAAAGAAGAAAAGAAATGGGGAAGAAAGAATGACATATTAAGTTCAAGATATGATGGCATACATGTAGGTGTAGCAATCACAATGATATTTGATGTTTTAGTGATTTGCATCAATTGACAAAAACTTAACCGCACTTTCTACTTCAAGAGGGAAGGGGTCTTTTTAATGCCCCCCCCCAAAAAAAAATTAGAAAGTTTAAAGGCACTCTCTATCATATGAAAATACATGTTGAATAATCTGCCCAAAAGGTGTTAGGAAGCAAGTTTATATGGGTGGCAACAATGGTATGGGTATCTTTGAAATTATTCTACTTCTGACGACATTTATTATTTTAGGGGCATCTTTTATATCAACTGAACCTGTATCATTCCTCTCAAGGAAAAAAAAAAAAAAAAAAAATTCCCACTAACAAAACATTGACCATTTTTCTTAAGACTTTCACATAATTTTTTTTTTCCTTTTTTATTTTCTAAGCTACATGAATGTCAAAATGCTAAATTTGATCTTAAAAATTCCATTTCGATTTCTAAATATGAGGTCCCACCACAAATTTACTCTTTTCTTTCCGAAATGAATTCAATAGTTGTGAGCATGCTTGTGAATTTTTGCACTATCTATCAACACAACAAAAAATAAAGAAATAGAATGGTTCGACACCTTCAGGGCATGAGGCAGTTTCACCGAAATATAACAGTTCCATACAAGTCAATTACTTCATTCAAACACACTATGTGACACGGTTGAAATCACAGACTAACTAAAATTTGAGGTAACCTTTTTCCCCATATTGGTGTCTCAACAACAGCCAGTCTCCTCATAGGCATGGAAAAGTTATATTTATGTAAAGCCCCTTATTAAAGTTTAATGCCCTTTTGGTGCCGAAACTTTAACATGAATCTACCTCTTCCATGCTTCTAATACCAAACTTTAATCTCGTTCTGGTGATACGCTGGGATGCTAAGTCTCTTTTGGATAGTTTTAATATAGAGATTGGCTAGGATAGCGGACATATAAAAGAAAAGCAAACAAAAATTATTTGAAACATATTGTTGCCAAGCACGAGCATAGTAACAATCAGGACCAAGACATGCATTGAGGTTAGCAACTAAAATAAGCATTTATAAGCAAACATTGTTTAAGATGCATGCATGGTGTTTAACACATTGTTATAAATGTATCTAATCAGTTAGATGTACATGTAAGTAGGGCATAACCTGGCATCTCTTCAAGTAGATGTATACCACTATACAAATGACTGAAAAATAATATGACATTAACAGTAATTTGTTTTTATTTAGCATGTTTCAAGACCATAGGCCCTCTCAGTGCACTTTACAATTTACAATTCATATTAGCTTTTGGAAACATTTATCAATGAGATAAGCTGTCATTAATGTAACTATCTAACTGACATCCTCCAGTCCAAAATCTCCTCCAATTCCACCTCTCCCTCCTCTCATCTTCAATGTTACCTTTCAAACTTCCAATCTTCTTCTCACCTTCAATTTCACTTCTGATTTCTCTAATCCTCCATTCAACATCTCCATTTTCTCACCTTTTCTTCCTTGGTGTCCATGCCTACCGAGCTGACTGAATTCCTAGCTATCACCTTCTCAAGCAGTGCCGTTGTCTCAGGGTCTGGTTCCCCGACCATGTCTACCCGTTTGTTCTTCAGATAGTGAGGTGTGTCTCTCCTGTGTAACCTGATATCTTCTGATGTCAGCTGGTCCTCCACATCGCTTGCAAACCCAACATGCCTGTCTCCGTCATTCTAAAAGTTGGAGAATATTTCCTTAGTATATTAAAACTGACCTTAAACCACACAGAAATATACTTCACAGAACTACATGTCTAGGAGAAAAACTGGTGATTTATGCTGCTAGTGAACTTGACATGCCCACCTGCATGATTCTGAAATATGAAAATTTCCTTCATTGTCTAGAGGTTTAGAACTGTACCTAATCTGAGACTTAATACCCGAGACTCAAAATTAACGGTAAAAATCAAAAGTATGACATTCTAAGCCATCCAAAAAAAAAAATTTTTTTAAATTGAGGAGATTAAAATGCTTGCTCACTTTAGAAAAAAAAGATATCAACACAATCTTTACCTATTAACTTATAACATGGAAACATTTCATATTTTTACAATGGAGACACCATATAATCCTCCAATTTCAAAGTTTGAAAGGATATTGCATCCATGACAATAGTATCCATAGCCCTTTAAATTTTCAGGAGCACAGAAGCTTCACATTATAATATGACAAGCACTAAAAATATGGAATGTCATAACTACTATCACTTACATCTGAATCTTCCGGTGTGAGTCCTCCTGTCCTACCATCCACAGATAGCTTATCCTCCAGTCCATCCACCAGATCAGACCGACCCTCGGTCTCACCTTCAGGGGCGGAGCATGTCGTCACGGCAATGGTAGGTGCAACGTTGGTATCAAAGGACACTCCCCTGCTCTCCCCGACAGGCGAGACGTACTGCTGCTGGACCTCAGTGTGCCCATTTTCTACCACTATGCCACCATTCTATCCGAAATGGTTTAGGAAAGAGCAAGAAAAAAAGTACAAAAGGAAGATGGTAAACAATGACCGATAATGATCTTGAGACAAATCCTACATGGGTTGGTACATTCAAGTGATTTCATGTAAGAGGTAGGAGGTATCATAAATTCTTACAGTCTGTGAATTTCATTTAAAGAGTTGTCTCAGACTACATCTTAAACATCTTAATTTCCAGAACAGACACCTTGTAGGTCATCCCTAATTTGTATTCCAAACCCTTAACATTTCATCTTTTGTTTATAGTGATTTCATATACACAAGGTAATGATACTTGTATCATTAAATCCTTGCATAAAGCCCCAATCCATAACCTGGTTATTATGAAACATGTCAAGATGGACATATGAATAAGATATTCCTTGTTTACAGTACAGAGTGAGATCATTTCATGCTCATATACCTCTGTCGGCTCTGCTTCGTCTTCTGATTTACCGCCCTCTTTAGCCTGGAAGTACTTGGGATGTCTAGACTTGAGATCCTTGGGGTGGGGTGTGTCTTGTCTTGAGAATGGTGTCTGAAGAGGATGAAACAGATAACAATGTGAATGATTACATAGGGACTGTCACAAACCCCATTGTTCATCAAAGAAATAACAGATTAAATTTTGCTACAGAGCCTCAAAAAAAGGAATATATTAGATAAAAAATAATAATTTCATGAAAATTTGATGTGCATAATGATTACATCATTTACACCAACTTTTTGAAATACATTGACAATGTACTAAGCATTTGCTTATGGAATAACTCTGACCAACGTTGAAAACAAGACAATAAACAGGAAATGTATCAATTTTTAATGAAAATAAGTACTTGTTCATCCCCAAGAGCTTTCTATAGTCTATTCAAGCGATGTGTTCTTTTGTTCGAGTTTTGTATGAAAAAAAAAAATAGTGTAATTCAGACATTTTAGATTCATTGACAAAATGGCCTTTTTGTACATAATTTTATACAATTTTTTCTTGTTTTACATTGTGGCAGTGGGATTTGGAAGAGAAAGACTATAAACAAAGAGAGATAAAAATAGTAACATCTATGACAGCACCATAACAAACACACTATCAAATCACTTCATAATACTGACTGACTGACTGATTCGACCTGTGTGTATGGGCAAGACACACTACACCATGACTTATTTTGGCGGAAGAACTCAGTAAGGGGTTAAGATTAGCTCTCTGTCAAACAACTTGTTGCCTGGAATTTATATGAGGCATATGGCGGACATCGTCAATCAGCATCCTATGAGTCACATGTGATCGTCATGTACGTACAGGAACGATTCGTCTGCTGATCAATCTCTCTCTCTCTCTCTCTCAGCTATAACCGCCATGTGCATGTAGAAATACTTTCTCTCTCCCCCACAATCTCAAACGCGGATACTTGACATTGTCCCCTTTTCTCATTCTACTAGTGTGTCTATTGTTCTATTTTCCTCACTATCTTATCCTACATCTTCTTTTCTCTCTATCTTAAACAATCTTGTATAGTTTCCTGATGTTTTTTCATGCTCTCTGTGCCTTTTTTTAAATTGTCTCCCTCTCTTTCATAAGCTTTCCATGTAAACCTTTCTCTCTCTCTTATTCCCTCTTTCTCTCTCTCTCTCTCTCTCTCTCTCTCTCTCTCTCTCTCTCTCTCTCTCACACACACACACACACACATCTCTCAATGTCTCCCTCTCTTTGTTCTCTTCCCTTCCCAATCTTTCTTTCTTTCTGACTCATTACAGTCAAGGGTGTGTGTCTGTCTATGTGCGCCAAGACTTGATACCACAACAAAATGTGGCATCTAAATATAGATTCCAATATACAGTGTGTTGAGACCAACATGCTTTGGCAAACACACACACACAGACATAATATCTAGGATATAAATCATTTGGAAACTATGCTAAGGCCTGTCATACTGAGCAGAGTGTGTTTAAATGCACAGGATGACAAGAAAGATAATGTTACAGAATATTTTTGTAATTAAAGTACGAGACGTACAAGTACAAACGAAGCATAGATAATTTATTAAGCCTATTCAGACTGGGCTTTTTGAGAGCAAATTTGCATGGAGGGGGTCACACTGACGCCCTCCCCTCCCATGCTCCCATGAATATAAGACTAATTCTCAATGAGTACAAAGAAGGAAGTGATGGTATTGCACTTTCCATGATTCTTTTCTTTTTGTGTTTTACGTTAATATTAACTTACAGATTTGCCTTCATTATCGACAACTCCATCGGCAAACATGGCCATCCTCGTCCTGCCCTCAAGGTTGACAGCATCTGTATCGAGGGCACCTATGTTCAGATTGTCTTGGAAGTTCTCATAATCTGAGAGGACATCAAGAGTTATATATAAAAGATACAAAGTTGCATACATGATTATGACAACAGAAAAATTAAGTTCACTTTCAATGTGGCAGCAAGGGTTCATTGTCCTGTCAAAATATGTGCCTCAGATATTACACATTTAGTTCTTATTTTTTTACAAGGGTTAGCTTGCTACATTACAATTTTGGGTTAAAATTTTATTATTTTTTTTAAAAAATATAATAACATTTACAGTTTACTGATAGAGATATCAAAAATTCAGACAGTGTAAATGGTGATTTTTAATCAAATACTACTAAAGCTGTTAGATATTCAACAATCAACCTAAGTTTGGACATTCATCACATTTTCAAAAATCTTGCGTTTAAGTTTTTAACAGAAAATGAAGAATCCACTTTGCAGTTTTGTTTATTGTTTACATGTAGCATTCTTGTACCACGATCTTAACAACTATCAATGTTCAAGAAAAATAGAAAGAGTTTACATTTGCATTGCATTAATACCAAAACCAATACTAATTGTAGATGAACACCCCCTGGGTAAAGAGAGACAAACACATATAAAATGCTTATCCTATACTCACCGATTCCTTCTGATGGTCCCTTCTGTGGTAGTAGGAAGCATGTCAAGACCTTTAGTCTCTGTGGTCCTATCTCTTCAGTCTGGAAATTCAGCATGGGTTGTGACTGTAAATGATAATGATAATAAAAATCAATTTCTCATTAACCCATAGCATTTCAGAGTTTCTTATGGTCTAAATTAATCAGTTTTCCCTCCTCAAATTGACAATTATTCACATTTTCCACTCCTACATATTTTAAAGAAAAAAAATTAAAAAGTATATCACATGAACCAATGTGAATAAAAATTGAAAAAAATCAACATAAAAATTGCCAATTTGTACAAAAAAATATTGATTATATATTTTAAACTGTGTTGCCAATTTAGAGAGTTTAATGATTAGTTTGGACATTTAAAATGCTCTTATTCATAAATGATACAATGTACTGCATTAGAAATAGACTCAAAATTTTCAGTGATATTTGCTCTTTCTGCTCATGTACAATGTGTAGTTCCTAGCATTCTAGATCAAAAGATAATGTAAAAATATAACTAAAAATAGACACTGTATTCCTACGGGTTAACAAGATAAGATGTAATACATTTTTACATACATGTAGTGCATTTCAGGACCTACATTCAGCTGTGGGTTAGAATACAGAGTACAATAGTTGCAAAGTCCATCCAGTGTGGACCTTTTCATTCATAGCAATGTCTCAAGAGGTGTCTTTTGAAAGCATTGACGACAAACAATCATTGAACAAACATTGTCACTGTTTGGTAAATTGTACATTTTGAACTCCAATACTGACACAGGGATGAATCTCAAAGCACTTTGTATCCAATAGCAAAGACACTTTATATAAATTTCTAGTATAATTATTATTATTTGTCTTTCTTTCCTTATTACTCAGCTACATATATCATACACTTTTCTGATATCATTAGTTTGTTGTTTTAAACTAATCATCAAAAAATTTGATGAACTCTGTGAGAATTTGTGTTTGTTTGTGTGTTGTTGTTGGTGGTGGTGGGGTGGGGAGGGGGGGTGTTTTGGGGGTGTAATTGCTAGAACTCACGATAACCCCATTTATGAGGATAAATAATGAGTGACAAGTATATGAGTGAATGAAAAGGTATATTAAAAAGTAAAGTACAAATGAGCAGAAACAGAGGGTATGATAGAAGAGATGGCTAAATAAGGAAAGAATAAGAGCAAATACATACAAAAATAGAAAAGAAAAGGATTAAGAAAAAGAAATTATCAAGTATAAAGAGGAGAGAATAGTACAAGATTCAATACGAACAAAACAAAAACAGGAAGAATTGATAATACGTCAACAAAGGAAAGCTGATGGTTTGTATGGCCGCAATAGCCACGACATGTCATGATGCGACTAGACTAATAATGACGGCAATTAATCTTGGGTCATTCTGGAGTGACACCCAAGGAAGTGAAAGTTAATTAAAAGGATTAACATTTCACAGCAAGGTTAATAGTAGAAGCAATAATACCTTCCACCCAGGAAGGCAGGCAGTCAGGCAGGCAGCCAGTCAGGTACATGTTGTATATATCTCTCTGTCATGCGAATGCACTTTACATGACCTTGTAAACGATTAGTAGCCAGTGAAGCTAATGAACTATCCTTCATTTAACACATTACTTGGTATGTTTGCTTGCTGTGTTTATTGCACTGTGTAACTTGTATTTCATTTGCATGTATTATGGGAATTCAAAACATACCATACATATTCCCAATGTTTCAATTCTTGGTAAACTACAATACAGAACCATATTCAGGATAACAGATCAGGATTTCTATAACTTATTTATATTATAATAATTGTAAACAATATATTACACTTCTTGTCATAGTACATTAAACATTCAGTCTGCAACTACAACACTCAAAGTAATAGTGACCATATGTTCAGTTCTACACTTGTATAATCAGAAGATAATGTATAAAACTATGAAACAGAGACTTAGTATCATAATATGGACCCAATTACTTAAACTTGGAAAACTTCTTGACTACCAGTATGTTTTCAGTCCGATCACTTGTAGGAACAATCTGCCGGGATGCGCTCTGGACTGTAACTTGTGAGAATGTTACAGCTCTTTGCTCACTTTTGTGACTTGTAGGAATATTGGGAGCTTGGGGTCATATGATCATTTTTTTAATCGTTCTACTTATTTGCTCTGTTAATATTTTGAAACGGTGAAATTGTGGGCCTATTCTAATGATTTGAGGGTACAATAAATTGTCCCACTGTGTACTTAATTGCAATCACACATCTTGTAAAACTGTAAGTGTCCAAGCGAGATTATGCATAATACATCATGGGACATACCTGATTTTCTGACAGCCACAGGGCTTTGAGGTTACAGTTGGCCAGCTGGATAGGTAACCAGTCCAGCCGATTACCACAAACATCTAGAACATGAAGCTCTCTTAACTGACCAAGCTCAGGTGGGAGACGGAGAAGTCTGTTGTCACGAAGAGATAGCACACCAAGACGAGTGCATTTGCCGATCTGTGGATATCCAAGAAATATCAAGATTTTTATAATTATCCCTCCTTGTTCATTCAATGATTTATTCATGTATTCTCACTTTCTCATTCATGCATTCATTCATCTATTGATTAAATAATCCATGAGTTGTTCTATCCATTTATCTATTCATCTATCAATCTATCAATCCATCCTTGCATTCACCAATCTATTTTACATTTATCAATCCATCTATCCTTAAAAAAAACCCAACCATTTCTAGAATATTAATGAACGAAAAGACATACATAGATGCAATAAACTTGGCACAGATATGGAGGGGAAAAAAAATTGACAAAAAGTCCATGACTTTCAATGACTGGTGATAACACTCATCATTTGACTGAATTAGAAATCTCACCAAGTAAAATCCTGTCTCACATCTCTTGAGAATCAACCTTTATCGAATTTGACAGATTTTTAAAAATTCTGGTCTTTTACTATAAACTTTTGCACTTTAACAGAAAACAACCTTTTATCAGGTTGGGCATTTAGGGTCTATGATTCAAATAGGGTTTAGTATCTACAGTTTTTCACAATGTAACCTATTTCAGACTATAACACATTCCATATTTGCTACACTTCTATATTGTTCATTGCATGGAAATGAGGTTATCATTAGGATCTAATCTAACAATTGGATATTGCGATGAAAGTCCCAAATGAGCTCCATTTGTATGACATTTCCTCTATGTAAGTCACTTTGGGTCATTCCTTCCTCTGTGCATATAGCAGCACTTCACAATTGGAGGAAGCTACTTCAAAAGCCACATAACAGCAACTTAAAGGGAATTTTAGTAAATGGAGATTTACTTTTAAAAAATAGTTTTAATTAATGGATGGGGGGGGGGGGGCTTTGACAGAGAGAGAGAAACTGGCCACCAGGCATCTGCATTTTTATCAAGCAGTCAATGTTTATTTTGAAGATCAAAAAAAAAAAAAAAAAAAAAGAATCCCGAAGACTTCCTTGTCATCATTAATACTTGAAACCATCAACACACATAAAAACACATCTGACTATATCTTTACAATGTAGGTTAATCAGTCCAATTTTCTCATCTTTCTTTGATCATTATTCAGAGGTCCACAAATATATATTTCACATATTTTTGTTGTTGTTGCAGGTATTACATATTTGTATCCTGAATATTCACTAAATTTTGTTGGATTCTGTGCGAAACATGTATTTCATCATTAACAGAACTCATGAAGACTACCTTTAACACTCTTACCTGTGCTGGGAGCTGGGTTAATCTGTTTCGGTCCACGTTGAAGTTGTTGAGTTGCCTCAAGGAACCTACTGTTGGTGGTATTTCCTGCGGAATTCAAACAAGGTCATACAAGAGATACGGAATGACAGGACTTGACAATTAATTGAAGGGACAAAACAAAGAGTATGTATGATAAAAAATAATGAATTTTGCCAATTGTATAGTTTTTTCATAATATACAAAATTGAACACTTGTGAATGTCTTTTCCAACTTGGTTTAAGCAAAAAAAAATTAGAAAATATTGAAATTCTAGGAAAAATATATGTCATTTGCTCTGTCAGATGAGACTTTTGAAAATCCCTTTGCGTTCTGCACCATTTGATAACACATAAACAAATCTAATGTAAGAAGTAGATTATCTACAATATTTTTTAAAAACATAGAGTGTATTTCATTATATTAGAGTGTATATTGAGGGCGAGTATCACATCACTGTTGTTAATTGTAAATAGCACCTTTAAAGTGATTTGGTAACTTTGTAGAGGCTTGATAAAATCTGAGCTGCATGGCCTTACATGCTATCAGTGTATGTAATATGGTGTAAAAATGAAGCCCAGGGAAAAAAAAAACACTTCAAAATAAAATCATCATGTACTTCACAAAAGTAAACATATGCAAGTGACCGGAAATGCCAGACTCAGTGTTAGACTAAAGCGTATGGCCATACGCTTGGGAGTATTCAGTCATAATGTAGATATCTTAATAATAGCATTATATATTTGAAAACCTTTCTATGCCTGGCTATTATTTATCCTTCTGAACATCATTATACAAGACAGATATCAAAATACAACAATTTATTGAATCAAGCCTCCACAAAGTTACCAAATCCTTTTAAGTATACTCTATGATATCAAAGACTGAATATTAAATCATAGACTCAGGAACAGATCTTCATCATTGAATAATGACCAAGAAAGTCTATGTGGGGGAATATCTTATCTAAGCAATAATCTATGCAACTACTGATGAAGATCAAAAATGCAGACGTCAATGTCTGGTTTCAGAGAAAAGCAAGGGGACACTGTTGAGAGCTTTACTGTCTAAAGTGAGTTACTCCATTAAGAAGATGTATGAAATTTCATATCAAAGTGTTCAAACTAACGTTCAAAATGTTGCATTTGAATCGAGCAAGGGACACTTTCGAGAGCAATACAGTCTAAAATGAGTTACTCTATCAAGATGTATGAAGTTTCATATCAAAGCGTTCAAACAAAACGTTTTGAAAGTTATGCATGAACCTAGCCTGGGGATGATAGAGGTTACCTACCCCCTTCCAAGACAATACAGAGGTTGCTTTCAGCTTGAATGAAGATTTATGGCACTGACAAGACATGAAGGGTCTCATAAAATTGCAATAAAGTTCAATTCTAGACAGCGAGAAATATATGAGAATATTAAATGCCAGAGATCAAGGTAGGGCCCTGCAGGCAATAGCCTTGAAATCTTTCATCAGTGTTAACAATGAAAGAGTTGGTTTATAAACCAATCTGGATCAACACTTTTATTGTTTCTTCCAGAAGTGATCTGCTGTTAAGAGACATCTGGAGTCATGTACAAGTATGCGTTTCATGTATGCTGGCAGTTACAATCATCTTGATGTCAAATATGAGAAGATTATCATTACCCTTCCCTTCATGTCACATTATACCTGATCAGCTCATTAGGTATTACTTTTGCGAAAGAATACATCTTTACAATATAAAAACAATCATTCTAATTAAGCGTGATTTATGATTTCTGTATTATCATCAATATCATTAGGAAGGGAAAAACAAATAGAAAATATGCATAAAAATGTCTTTCAATACACAAGATTACTGTTTAGTCCCATGTGTTTATGTTTTTTCAAGCGTCAATTTAACCACTTTATATTCACTTTAAAGCCTAGATAGTAACTTTAAATGTCATCTAATGTCAAATGCAGGAGCAGCTGCAATAGCAGATATTTTCTTGGGAATAAGTACATGCAGGCAGACCTTTTGAGTGAATTCCCTCAAAAATAGTTCAGAACACATTATTCTTCCACTTCTTTTCACTTATTATCTCCATTTCTTCTAACTTTTCTTGAAGTTTTTCATTTAATTTCTTCAGCTACATGTACACTTTCTTTTCTATCATGTATCGGATTTACATGTACATGTATTTTACAAAGGTCATCAACCTTTCTGGAGTCTTCGATCATTAAGAGTAATAACTTTTCACTTGAATTCTGCAGTACTTCTCCATCAAACTACTGTAAAACCAATACCTTTCGTGCGCATATAATGTTCATGAATTTTGTGAGTGGTTTAGACTCGCCAAAGTTTCATGCTGCAAAGTTATTGAATTACAAGTCACACAACACTGAATTTTTGCAATTAGCAAATTCAAAGTTTCATGCAGTAAAAATGAATGTCGTTCAGTAAAGGCGAAAGTTTCACGTAGCGAACGTTTCTGGTTTTACAGTAACACACCTTTACAACTAATCACAAACAAGAAACAAAGAAAACATAGATCATCATCTGACAGGTACTTGTCATTTCAATGTATTCTGTCTTACATTATTTACAGGAGACTTCTCTTTCTCTCTCTCACTCTTTCTCTCCCTCTCTCTCTCTCTCTCTCTCTCTTTCCCTTTCATATGTTCTATTAAAACTACTGTATCTCATTCCTGTAATAGTAATTGCAATGATGATATTATCATATGGCGCTTTGATTGTCCTATCAGCCTAGACATCCTTTCCTGTGTTAGGCAAAGTATATCAAAAGACACCAAAAAAGTCATGTCAAAGCAGAAACAGCTGCTCTTTGTTTTGGCCTCTTGACTGAAAATGTCATGACCCTCCATGCAGACTTTGGACTCTCATACACTTGCAATTCCAGTCTGTTTTGACATAATGGGAGTAAATATGAGTAATAAATTTACATTTCACACAATAACAGGTAAAACCTAGGTATAACGCCAAATTCATCTATAATTTCTGCCATACATTGACATCTAGCCAATATGTGAGAGAGCAGATCTCTATTTATTTCATCTCCATTTTCTTTCACCATTGTCTACTCAACACTACCCTGAAACATTGTCCTACAACATAGCATTACAACATTGTCGTAATAGCATGTGTTCTCCAACAATGTCCTACAATAATGTCCGACAATAATGTATTGCAAGTTTGTCTTGCAAAACATTGTCTAACAACATTGTCTAACAACATTGTCTAACAACATTGTCTAACAATATTGTCCTGACAAAATTGTCCTGAAAAAATGTCTTACAACATTGCCTTACAATATTGTCTTACCACATTGTTCTTACAACATTGTCCTTACAACATTGTCTTACAACATTGTCTTACAACATTGTCCTTACAACATTGTATTACAATATTGCCATTACAATATTGTATTAAAACATTGTCTTTACAACATTGTATTACAACACTGTCTTAAAACATTGTCTTACAACAGCATCACACAATTTAATCTTTCCACAACCTCTCTTTTAAATATATTTTCCTTTATGATTTGTTTGCAACAGTCATCTGACAGCATCTACATGTATCTTACAACTATACAGTTATTTTGTTGCATACAATGTAAATATAGTCACAGTATTGAATAAACTCACCTGTAATAAGTTTTCTGTCAGGATGAGTTCTTGCATGTTTTCACAGCTGGAAGAGAATTTTTTTTTTAAAGATCAGTTTAATTTTCATCTCGTGACTTCAAAGCTACAGGGCATTCAGCCATTTACCATATTCAATAGCACTATTATTTGAGCTGGTTAAAGATCAAAAGCCACTTTTCTAAGAGAATCAGGATATTGTACCCCCAAAAAAGGGATAGAGATCATATTTATGTACTCTTGCAATAGCATTTTAAAACATTAAGAAGGCAAAAACAGGCAAGCTTACCCTAACTTTCAGACATGCAATTACAACATGTCACAAGTTAGAAGGCAAAACAAGCAGCAGAAAACAAGTCATGTTGAAAAAGATTTCAAGGAAAATTCAATTTGTTATCTACCATGAATTCATTGAATAATGTCTTATTGAAAACAATGGAAATAACTAATAAATTGACTTGAAATAATGCCGAGTATTTAAGCTTGAAATAAGAAGGACTTTACAGTGCTCTATGACATCTTTCATACAGATCTATATCCTCTGTGTAGCATTAGGATGTTTTATGCAAGGAAAACCAGTAACCTTTAGAAGTTTATTCATGTCATGCACAAGTAATCACAAAGCTGCAACACTAGTAGAGGAGCGGATTAGCTAGACTGCATAAGTACATGTGTGGGATTCTTGATTTTCAATAAACATTGTTTTCCATCTGTTTCACAGGTTTAAATACAGCAAAATTCTATACAATCATTCCCAATGAAAAATGAATGAAAATTAAAGTAAACTAACAAATACACTATAAAAAAACATTTTAATGAATAAAAGAAGAATAAATAAATGGTGCTTTGCTATTAACCAAATACATGTTAATTAAATTGCTAAAGGAAATACAGTTACTTTGCAATAATTATTATTTTGCAATAAGTCACCCTCAACCTAAAGCACTACCCCCCCCCCCTCAAAAAAAGAAGGAAAAAAACAAAAACAAAACAGGCAACATCTAATCCTAAATTCATATACATGCAAATCAATTCAAGATTGAAACATTGATCGGCTACTGTTATTGCTTACAACCTTCTTTAACTAAGGCTTCATGAACAAACTCTTTTATGCTGGTATGAGACTTACCTCCCAATGGCAGGTGTGAGGGAAATAAGTCTGTTCTGATCGATTTTAAGGATACTCAGCTCTTTCAATTTACCTGGAATTAAAAGCGAAAACAAAGACATGAAAGGAAAGGTCAATCTACCGTCAATTCTGTAAGACATGTTCCACAATATGTAGTTATTAGGCCATGGGCTAGTGGGGGTCATAGTGCACCCCCCTTGTGACTTACCGAAATGGTTATTTTCTTGTAGCCCTAGGTCTAACAATTCAGAAAATTGATGTTAACAGCAAAAAAATTGGGATGGAAGAGACCCCCCAGGGACTTTATGGCCACACCCACTTTTACAGCTGGTGGTAGAAAGTTAGGGGTATTGATAGCTTTTATCTGCTCTAACTTCACAATTCTTCATAAATATATATCATATGACCCCTTAAAATGTTGGGTTTATTGAGTTCTACAACTTGGTGCTATGTTTTATGCAAAATTATATATTGTGAAAGGTCACAAGAGGTCAAAAGGTCACTAAATTTTATCTTTATCACCTAAAACACTAGGACAGGAACTTATTAATAATCAGAGATCAGACCCTTTCATATTTTTTCCCTCTAAAGAAATCATCAAAATGAAGTTCACAAGAGTTTTTTTTTTAAATCTGGAGTCTTAAAATGTAAAGGTAATTATACCAAATTTGTGTATTTTCTTAGTATTACATGTATGTTTGCTCTTTTGTATTTTGAATGCTTTAGACGCAAGTAACGTGGAATATATTAGCAATTTGTATTAAGGAATCTTTCATTGACCATTGCAAATTACCAGAATGATAATAAAAACAAATGAATAAAAAAATCATCAAGTCTGTAAATATTTTAATGAATTGGGTAATGTGGGGTCAAAGGTCACAACCCATTATCCTGCCCACAACATAGCTTTCTGGCTATTTCTATCACAATTCATTTATGCAACCTAATGAAAGTTGTGAAAAGAGGGAAGGGAAAAACAGTGAAGTCATTGAGTTTGACTATCAGCTGTCAGCCAAATGAGCCAAGTGTTTATAAACAACTGGATGATAGTGGCTGATAACGTGCTCATAATGACCATTTCTTGGAACTTGAAAGAGTGATGTTAGTGATGACCGATGAATGAGCTATTAAAAGAAAAAGGCCAGACACAGAAGAAAGTGCATTTCGCATCTCAACGAAACCAATCATCCTAATCCAAACTATCGGGGAGAAAAGCTGAAAGCTAAACTTCAGAAACATCCACCCTATCAAGGAGTCATTGGTTATTGCCTGATTGATGAAAAAAGTCCCTTCAGTTCTTACCTTCTATTCAATCTGAAAATGGGCATGCAAGAAGCTATACGAACGAGCTACAGGCTTGGACAAAAGGAAAAGGTCGATGAGGTCGCTAATCTATTGAGAAACGAGGTAATCAGCAGATTTTCAGTTGTTCAGGAGATGCCATGGCCGACAACTGTCAATGACCTAAATCTTACTGATACCGTCCTTCCTCATTTGCTGGAAAAGTTTCTGACTACTGTGCTCTCTGGAGACAAAGAACCATCGAGGGGAACTCGCCGTTTAGTTAACTCCATCGGTCAGGATATATGCCGTGGCGTTACCAGTGGTAAGTGGAAGTTGCCCAAGCAAAGTACTCAGAAGATGGTTCACGAGAAGTTGGGCAGAAATATGTCATCACCACCTTTGACCTAGGTGTGTGTATGAAAGCTTTTCCGCTGGTATGGAACAATACACAACGGTATGAGAATCATATCATAATGATTGGTACATTCCATCTAGCCTATGGCTATCTGAAGATGTTAGGGAAGAAGATGGATGGAACAGGATTCGCTGAAATCTTACTGGAAGCTGGTCTTACAACATCCGGATCTTTGATGGGTGTTATTTCAGCCAAGAACTATGCCCGGTCATTGAACTGCCACAAAGTTATGATGAAAGCCCTTGAGAGACTGATGTTGGCTTGTTTCCTGCAGAATCGAGATGAAGACATGCCATTCCAGAAGCTCCCAAAGTCTACTAGGGATCGAATTGAGAGCCTCGCTACATCTCCAAGCAAGGAGACTGAAAATGCAGCTTTGAATGATCCTGACATATGTTCTTACAAAGAAGAATACCTCAAATTCTGTGAGAACATTCGCTCAGGCCAAAGTGGAAAGACTGCTGCACTATGGATGTCATACATCGACCATGTTTGGCTGACACTCTCCCTCCTACAAGCTGTGAAGACCAACAATTTCACAGTATACGCCCAGTGTCTCTGTCTTATGCCTGATCTCTTTTTCAGCTACGAAGGGCATAACTACGCCCGCTACCTCACATTCTTCTCAATGTTTATAGCCAACATTGAACATTCTCATCCTAATGCGGAGGATTTGTTGAGGAGAGGTGCATTCAGTGTGGCCAGATCCTTTATTCCTGGCAACAGGTGTGCTGTAGACAAAACGATTGAGGAAACTTTCATGAAGCATGCAAAATCAAAGGGAGGAAGTGGTTCGACTGGAGCAGGTCTAAGCGGCCTGCACACAAACTACAGTGCCTACCAAAGATGGACAAAATCAGGAAAAGAAAGGGCCAAATTCCTCCAAGCTACATTTTGTCTAGCAGGCATGAAGGATGAAGATAACAAAGGACAGCACCATCGGGATGTTCGCAAGTCTGAAATTGCAACAAGTGAAAAACTTGTCTCAAGGGCCATTGCAGCTATAAAATGCTTCAACAACCCTTTCGATATCCCAGATGAGGAAAAATTGTATTGTCTAGCATCTGGTGCACCGGCTTCAGAAGAAGTTTCTAAGGACGTCCTTACCGCTGAGACAGTCGGAAGAATGGCAAAGACTTCATAGAAAACAGGCTTGTGAAGAAGGATGGCTTCTTTGTTCCTATCAAGCGCCCAAATCTGAAAACCATGGCACACATGAACAAGTCTGTGAAACTCTCCACTTCTCAAAACAAAGTTGTAGAGTACAAGCAACAGGGAAATATTGCATTCCACTTATTGGTGAAGTCTCAAGCACAGAGTGATCGAAAACTTGACCTTGACAAACTTGTGACATATCCGTTGACGCCTGTTCCATACAGCATTGGATTGGCAGATGGATTCCTAGCAAAAACAGACAAATCTAAAGGGTTCAAACACGTTGTGAAAGATTGTGATGATGCCAAGTTGCCTGATCCAAGACAGAGTTTAATCATTGAGGATGGGAATGCCGTGTTCCATTGCTTGCGTGAGATTCCCCAAACATTTGGAGAAATATCTCGAAAAGTGTTGGGGTCTGCTCTTCATCTGTCACCTGTCATATTTAGCACTGACATGTACATTGAAGACTCTGTAAAGGGGGTTGAGCGCAGTAGACGTGGTGTTGGAGACAAGCTCATCCTAAGTGGTAGCAAGACAAAGCGTCCAAGAGACTGGAAAGTCTTCCTTGCCAATGATGAGAACAAGACACAGTTCATTCAGCTTCTGCTTTCAACTTGGAGTAGTGATGTATCTGCCGACATTCTCACCGTACATGAGATCATTTTGGTATGTGAAGGAAAAGCCTTCCAGTTGACATCGGATGGACATCACACATCCTGTCAAGAGATACACTCTCTTGAATCTTCACAGGAAGAAACAGACAGTCGTGTGGTCCTGTATTGTATGTATGCCAAAGAACGGGGGTCCAAATCTGTTCGTGTGAGAAGTCCTGATTCAGACATATTTTTCATCTTACTTCACCATGCTAGACAACTTGACGGACTTCAAGTTCTGTTTGAAACTGGTAAGGGCAACACAAGACGCTGCATCGATGTAACCAAGTTGGCTATGTCTTCCAAACCTGTTCTTTGTTCTGCCTTGCTTGGTTATCATGCTTTCTCCGGGTGTGACAGTACCAGTGCCCTCAAAGGGAAGGGTAAAGTGAAGGGACTGAAAGTCGTTGAAACAGATGAATCATTCCAGGAAGCGTTCTCCAAGTTAGGGGAGTCCTGGGAAGTCAGCGAGGACGTGATGAATGAACTGGAGAGATTCACATGTGTCCTCTACGGTAACAGAAGGACAAAAAAGGTGAACACATTGCGTTTCACAGTATTGAATGCAAAGTGTGGTGGAAAGGATGATTTCGCACACTCCGATCAGTTTGACCTCGCCTCACTGCCTCCATGTAAAAGCGTCCTTGAGCAACATGTTCAGAGAAGCAACTACCAGACCAGGATATTGAAGCTTGCAAACATTGCAAAGCCTACAGTGCCTCGACCGGACGAAGGACATGGATGGGCCAAGGAAGCTGGAATCATGATGCCAAAGTGGACAGAAGGTGAAGTGATGCCACGTCAGTTGGTGGATATTCTAGAGGAAGAACTAGAAGATGAAACGTGTGGATCAGATTCTGACCCTGATAGCGACAGTGAACTCAGTGAAAGTGATGTGCTTGAGAGAGCAGGATCAGACAGTGATACTGAAAGTGATGATGATGATGATTAAAGCCTTCTCTTACTTTTCAAATGACTCGTGAAGGTGATGATTCAACTATGTTTCCTTTTTGTACAAGTATGTGGCCGGTGTTGGAGTAATAATGGATACAGCTATTATTGTTATAAGAACAAGTTAAATTCAGGATGAAAATGTATGAGCTTTGAGCGTACATTCTTTGCTCAACTATGTGCTTACGCTGAGAATGGTGAAGCTTCATGGATAGAAGGTAATATACAAACTGGCATTTATTTTGACATTGAAATCACATCGATTATATCATTTCATTTCATGACGATAATGTTAACATCCTCGTCGAAAATTATTACTGAATTTACAATGGTGGTCACAGGCAATGAAAAATTTTCAAGTAACACTTGCCTTAACCTGATGACAGTACTTTGAATTGCTTTCCTCTTATACTTCATACCGGCACTTAAATTCTACCCCTTTTGCAACATGTGGCACTGATACAAAACATAATTACAGTCATGTAACCTTCCCTTTGAAATCACTTACAATTAAAAGAAATATGTTATAGGATAATATGTTGATGAGAAATAACAACTGTAATCGTTATACTGTATATCATAACTGAACTTTGGTCCAAATTTGCCAAAATTTTAACTCTGGTGACCTTTTTATTGCATAACACAAAACCTATCACAAATTTTTAACACCAGTACACCAAGTATCTAAAGTGGTCACATAGAATATATTAATGGAAAAAAATCTCCACCTTGTTACACCAATTTCAAACTTTCTATACCACTAATTTTCTGACTCCATTTGTAAAAATGGGCAAGGTCCGAAAGTCATTGGTTCCGTTTTCCTTCCACCTCGTCAATTCTATTCAGCCTATGACACCCTTTTTTGCTCTTTTTTCTCTTATTCAGAACATTCTTTCAATCTTGGTTCTCTTGTTTGTTCTTCCATTATGTATGTTTCTTGATTGATTGATGTTTTGTAATAACAACATGGTATAAGGTGTGCATTTTTTCAGCTAGATAAATCAGAGCACCACTGAAATTCGTCTTGTTGATATCTTCATTTTGAGTTTCTTATTTTAGTTATAAGTACTTAAGGTTCTGCTTTTAGCTGATTTGATACTTACGGATGTGTGATTTTGCCTGATTTTGTCTGTCTTATGACTGATTGTGGGGTGTTTTAGAAAGAATTTGAGAAGATTTGCGCTTCTACATGTATTTGACACATGCATATCAATATGTACAGAAAAGGTACAAAAGTACACAAATCTCTCATACTAAATTGTAAAATCCACCACTCTCATATATTTGTCTGCTGATATTGCTTGAAGATGTGTAACTTTAAGTTATTTCGATTAATTTTGATTTTTTAAAATCTGATATAGGGGTCTTGGTTAAAGAAAAATGGATTTGCCCTATATTATAGGAAATGGTTGAAGTTCGTGATCTTTTGACCTCTTGTGACCTTTCATACTGTATAATTTTGCATAAAACATAGCACCAAGTTGTAGAACTCAATAAACCCAACATTTTAAGGGGTCATATGGTATATATTTATGAAGAATTGTGAAGTTAGAGCAGATAAAAGCTATCAATACCCCTAACTTTCTACCACCAGCTGTAAAAGTGGGCGTGGCCAAAAAGTTCCTGGGGGGTCTCTTCCATCCCAGTTTTTTTGCTGTTAACATCAATTTTCTGAATTGTTAGACCTAGGGCTACAAGAAAATAACCATTTCGGTAAGTCACAAGGGGGGTGCACTATGACCCCCACTAGCCCATGGCCTATATCAGTTTAGTGAAAATGTATGAAGTCACAGAGTGCTACATGTATATTGAATATAACCATGTTAACACAGATGACGAGATCGAGAAACTCAAGGTGAAAAAAATTACTGAATATGCAATATGCAAGAAAGGAAGGGTCACCTAGTCAGGAGGAAATAATTTACTGAAAAATAACAGTATATATCTATTCAACAAGCAGATGAATTTTACAACCATGCTCACATTGTGTACAAAGTGTTATACAATACCAGGTCAACTCCATGCAAATAATTGTTTTTCATTCTTATAAATACAGCAATCTAAAATTCTGCAGCAAGGTTGTGAGAGTGAATTCTGATTGATTTTAATTGCGTTCAATTCAATTTAATTTTCATCAATCGAATACCTTTCAAACTCAGTCTATAGCACGTAACATAAATCACCTTCAAATGTGTTCATAAAGATATACTGCTGCATGCATTCACTTAAACAATACCATTTCAGTATAAAATGCTGCAGTTAATTTCTCCAGGGCCCTGTAACATAAAAAATACAATCAATCTTATGATTGATATCAATCGTAAGTCTACGGCAAACAATGTACTAAAGAGTTACAATTGATCGTAAGATTGATTGTATCTCTTTATGTTACAGGCCCCTGATGATACATTATGATAACATAATTGCAAAACATCTTTACAAACAATATAACCAATTGAAGTGTACCAATCATCTAAAAAAATAATCTGTGTACAGCTAGAATGTATAAACTCAACCTCAAAACACTTTACCTGGCCTTCTATGGGTGAATGGTTAAGGATTATTAGGGAAATAAAAGAAAACATAAAACCCTTTCGCGCGGAACCCAAATCCGAGTTCGGTTTCGCGCGGGCCCTTATTCTACGCGAGCGTGTACAAATGTGTCGACTAGTCTTCTCACAAGTCGCTGTAATGTTTATGGGGAGTTTATTTCAACTTGCAACATCTCTCGATAGAATCAACATTTAAAGCTCATATTCTGAATTTAGTATGGTGACACAGAACCCCTAACATACAGAGCAAAATATTTTTATGTTTGGTACAATTTAAGATAGGAGCATGGGGACTTCCAGATAAAATTATTATGTTCACATCAGGGACATGCAGACTTCCTACAGCTTAAAAAGAAATAATCAGAACACAATCCACCCTCCAAGCCTTCCCGTATTGCCCAAAGCCTCTCTTATTTGCTCATCATTCACAGAAAGAAAAACGGCTGCCTCCTATTCACCGTTCTTTTTTAATCCCCAGTTTCTTCATCTCCCCTACATGTTTCTGACAATTCCCCTCAGTCTTCTACAGCATGTCCCAATTTCACACTTTATTTCTTCCTAATTTCCCACTGATCCCTTTCTGCAAGTGAAATGCCAAATACGGCCTGCGGTGTTATCGACACAAACAACCCGGCCTCCTGAATGGACTTAGAAGGTAGAGACATTGATTTTCCATGATACTACCTTCATGTATCCCCCTGTATAAAGACGATATTGAAATACAGGTAAACTGACCATAGTGACTACTGGTACATAAAAGACCATTTTGTTTTATTTTAGTTCATTTGTTTCCCCTGAGCAGTCTTACTATATGCAAGTCAGACTTGAAACAACAAAAATTACTTTTAATGAATATTTTTTGTTCTACAAAAGCCACAGTATTCTTTTTCCTTAGGTAAGTAATGTTTGAGCATGCATGTATTTTCTTTTGTTATAAGCATTTTTTATTTTCAAAATACTTTATTTGACTATGTCAATGCACATGATGTATTCTTTAATTATGAAAGTGACTGGAGCAAGATCAGTATGAAGGTGGGAAACAATATCACATTTTCAACATAAAAACAACCCCCCCCCCCCCCCCATGTTAATTTGCAATGTTTTCTTTAGGAAAGGTAGGCAGGAAGTATGTTGTTTCAAGCACACATTAACACAAAGATTCCATACTCTTGTGCAAGGATCTCACAGATTTACTTTATCAGTGATTCTATACAACAAGAAAAGCCTATTAGCATCATAGGCATAGCAAGATTTAGTGGCCACCTGTCTGTCTCATTAACGATCCAGACGAACAAAAACAAAATGATAACACAGGACATGCATAATTAAAAGGGAATGGTCAAAAGATCTTTCCATCAACTTTTGCCATGTACAGCATCCTGTACTGAAGCTACCCAAACAAAGCAACATGTTCTTTACACAAAGTTTGAGAGGTAACTGAGCAAAATGATTATTGAAATTAGTCCCCAATATTTAATGAAATTCAAGAATCATTTGCATTTTGTTATTCAATAAAATCATAATATATTGACATCACTGCGACACAACATCGAATTCTCTTTTGTTCAAATAAATTTGTTTTTATTTTGTTTCTGCAATGCATAGCTTTAGGATATGATTTTAATCTAAAGAGAATTGACGGAACTGTTTTAGATATCGTGTGCACAGTTTTTGGAAATTGCATTATGTTTTAATTGGCACATGTTGAAGAAGACTTCTCATAACAATAGGCCTAACTTAATAATTCTTATGGTGCTTCATTTAATGTGCTACTGTTTACTCTGCCCTAGAAAGGCAGGTCAATACTTATGCCTCCAAGTTGCAGCATGCAATTTAATAATAGAAAGGGAATGTAAGATCTAGTAGGGCCCTTTTTGTTTTTCCCCACATTTGCAACTTTGCTCAAATTTCGTAAATGCATCATAATGTCATCAGCTTTCTTGTAAAACGAGCTTAAGCCCATCTTCAAATAAAAAAGAAAAGCTCAGGTTGGTGTAATCTCAAGAACTCCTGTCTTTGCCTATTCCTAGATAGAGGCAACACTGATTGACATGTTTGTTTAGCAAAGCTACATGTGTTGTGAAAGGAAACAGTGTAACTGTCAACTGGGCTGACTATATATATATATATATATATATATATATATGGGTGCTTTCGATTACGTACAGAAAGCTTCATCCACTATCTATCACTGCATCTCTAGATCTCATAACTTGGTAAGAGAGTTGGATCTTTGAACAGGATTTTTCTAACCTTACTGCTTCCCTCTAGGAACTTCTGAAGGTAGCTCTGGAAGAGAATGACGTCTTCAAGCCTAGATCTATCTTTGTTGCCTACTAATTCCAGCTAATAGTTTTTTTTTTTTTGGTTTTTTTGTGGCAGTTCTGTGAAAGAATGTGGTCTCTCCCAATTCTAGGCCTACCCTTGTTACTTTCCACATCTCTCTGAGAGTTTCTCTAGGATATTTCTGTGATAAATTGAGATCCTTGGAATTCTAGTCTTTACTACTCACTGCAGTTCTAAGCAGGAATGAGGTCTTTGAAATTTTAGGTCCATCCCTTTTTACTTACCGATTCCTTCAGGTAATTTCTCCAGGCAGTTCTGTGACAACGTGAGATCTGTAAGACTCTGTAGACCTCCTACTTCATCAGGTAAACACTGCAGGTTGTTTTCTGACACATCGAGGCAGGTTAGGTTTCCTAGGTTTCCAATCTCCTGCAAGTCAAGCCAAGATAAGACAACAAACATGTTACAGAACAGTGGTGTATCTCAAACAACTCTTTTACTCAAAGAAACATGGTGAAAGGCACTGTGAATTTATGATGTCTTTGATGTTACAGAATGTCCTTCTTTGTTTGGACTACATTTGCTCTGTTTCTGCAAACCCAATTCCTAACTTCAACCCAGTACCAAATACTATACCTAACCCTAACCCTAAACCTAATCTAAAACCCAACTGCAACCACAATCTTTGCCAAGATAAAGCCCAGAGCAACTACCGCTAGCATGTGCACCAACAATATTTGCACTCGGTTGATTTCCTACACCACCCCAATACCTAACCCTATTAACCCTATATCTTTCATGAAATAAAGCCCAGAAAAAATGTCGCCAGAACAAATGTCAGGTCACAATGGAACTTACCGGTGGGAGGATGGTGAGTTGATTACAGTCTAGCCAGAGTTCTGAGAGGTTGGGTAGTGCTCCGAGAGTCTCTGGGAGTTCCTCCAGCTCATTGCTCCCTAGATCAAGGGTCTCTAGTTTGACCAGGAAGGACAGGGAATCTGGTAGGACCTTCAGCAGGTTCTCTCTCAGCTCCATGGCTACCAGGTTGGACATACTGAAAAGAGATCATCAAAAGGCGATTAAAATAACTGCAGTTAAAGGTTCCCTGCAACCCAAATGCAAGTTGATTCCTGTTGATATACAGGGGTGCATACAACTTATATTTTGTTATTCAAACATCTAAATATGTTTCATAAATTTTATAAATATTTTTAAAATCATTTTCTCAATCATGCTAAGCTCCAACCTAAAAAAATGCCCCAGATCTCATTCCTGCAATGACATCATCTGTCAATCATTAGTGAGCTAAGGAGAGACAGAGGTATGTAGCTTTGCCAGAGATGACCATCTGTTCTAATAGACCATACAATGCCTACATAGGAGTTGCTATGTCAGATATGCTGTAGCATCACCAGGAAAAGAATGGCAATGAGGAGGTATTGTTTGAAAGCATGCAATTCTATTGTGAGCATGTGCTGAGCGGGGGAAGTTACATTCCACCAGCGTTGGGCGATTTCGCCCTCATCGGCCCCCATATCGCCCCAATAAATGCTGGAAAACCTGTATTTGGGGGCGACCGTTTTCATATGAGTCGCCCCCATCAATGATTCGAAAGAAAATAACTATCATGCTCAAAAAGCAGCTAAATTCAACCTTTTATCTCGTTGTTGACTCGGAGCTTAGCACATCGCGAATGTGTAGCATCGTGAGCGCTAGACCAAATGACAACAATTATACTATAGCCAGATATCGCATATCGACAGGGAAACTGAAGATAGCGCTTTTTTCACGCATACTACAGTAACTACCCTCATTCTATATCAGGGTTGTATAAATTCATCGACAGCTTCATTTCACTTAGTCTTTGCGCGACACCTTTTGTGAAAATTTCCTTTCCGAAACGCAATATCACTGTTACAATGATAGGTCTAAAATTACCATCATCCGTGTAATGAGACTATCACTAGATCTACGACCGGATATTATACACCACGCAGAGAAATTGTCCCTTACAACATTAAGTCCGTAGTCACCTCAAAAAATCAATCTGTAAAGCCAAAGCCTGCCTAAAAAATGCGGAATTAGTGCCATTTTTTCAAAGCACGCGGCACTTAAGTTGGGTTGTGAGAAACAAGAGTCAACGAAAACGCTCTGCAAATCAAGAAATCGGTGTATTTATGACGGGGCTTTTTACTTATCGCGCGCGAGAGCGATGCTCATCGAATGAGATGGTATCCGCGAAAAACAAATTGGAAAAGAAAAATCGCCCGGAACTGTGCGCATTCACAGTGTATATGTACGTACGTACGTCCAAGCGGATTTAGGAGTATTATGTGTGAGAGAAAAAAAACACACACCAAGCCCGCCTTTTCGCGTAAAATAAACATCTCCGCGGGAAATACGCCTAATGACAGCAAATTCGGGTGAAATTGACGTATTGTTGAATTGACCTATTGTTGATTTATTCCTTCAAATTTTGAAGAAAAAAAAAAAATCTATTGAAGGTCTATTTTAAAATTAAATTGGGCAGTATGACGTAAAGTAAACCTGTGCATGAGGTACGATTAGTACCAATGTAACAGCAATCACAATATCACCACAAAAAAAACCACATTGATAACCAATCTGCACTTTCCATTGAAATGGTAGCCCCAATAACATAAGAAATAGCCCCATAGAATTCAAAAGTAGCCCCAAGGCAAAAAAAAAAGTAGCCCCCTAAAAAAAAAAATTATTTCCTAGGCTGCATTCCACTGTCTATTGTAGAATGTTTAATGTAGCTGACTGATGAGTGATGATTGACAGATGATGTCATTGCAGGAATGAGATCTGGAGCTTTTTTTTTTAGGGTGGAGCTTAGGAGGTTGGGAAAAATATTTCAAAATTTTTTTTTAAAATCTATGAAACATATCTAGATGTTTGAATAACAGAATATCAGTTGTATACATCCCTGCACATCAACAGCAATACACTTGCATTTGGGTTGCATTTAGGTTGCAGGGGCCTTTTAATATGAAACTTTGACAACACTACAGGTACCTTTCTTGGAATGATGAAGGGAAGAAGGAAGTGTCTTAAGTTTCATTTGTTTTATTTACATGTATGGGACTTTTTTTGCAGCAGAAATTAAATAATACACGAATGCATCCCAGTCACAAAGTATCCAATCCACATCAAAGTTGACTGGCTTCAAGCCTATCTTGCCTGGTTTCTTTGATCTCAATAAGGATATAGCAATAATGATGGCATTGGACGGTACCAAAACATCAGTAGAAAAGGGAAATTTATGTGTCAAATCCATGATATTTACATTGTACTACAACCACTCTCTCTGTCTCAGTATCTGTCTTTTTATTATGTTTCTTTTCTCTCTGTCTCTTCTACCTTTCTCTCCTTCATCTCTCTAGCTATCTCTCTTATTTTTTTTTTCTTCATTCCCCCACCCCTCCTCACTAGATAGTAAGATTTCATGTGTAGAAGCATGCCCTGTCATTCTCCTTCACTACACTCTTCACATCAGGTGTCTTCTTCAGGTACCCTCGTCAGACAAAGCCCTGTAATTAATGTGACATTCAGTGCCAGGATTAGAACGTCTCTGCCTACATGATTTGTAAATAAGGGATTTCACACCACCAAGAACATCCTCCTTCGCCATAATCCTGTACAGACAGTACAGTGCAAGTCATAGTGTCAGAAGTACATGTAAATATGACACAATTCCTTTTGTTGATGCAATGAAACTTGAATACACAATCAAACAAATAGAGAAAATCAGATTTACTAGGAAAAAAGTCATATGATTTATTAATCAATAGATCTAGACCATTCCACTTGGGTAGAACTAGACAACCCACATGTACGCCCACTCTCAATCGATCTCACTTAACAAGTTACCAACATGTAGATTGGATAGAAATTCCCAGTAACATTCCTATATATAGTCAAAATAGTAAAAACAAATTCAAACTTCACAGTGCGTAAACATAAATGCCCCATCGAGAATATCGTCCGAGAGGGACAGCATTAAAGGGGAAGTTCACCCCGAAGATTACTTGAGTTTAAAAAATGCAGAAAAAATAAAGAAAAATATTGGCGAAAGTTTGGAGAAAATCCGTTAAAGAATAACGGAGTTATGGACTTTTGAAGTTTTGATTTTGTGACGTCACATGCGAGCAGCTCCTCCATTATGTAATGTGATAAATATTCCATAAAATACAGTTTTCTCAGAAAATTTAGAATATTTTCGTCTGTGCATTTGATATATTGTCAGAAATGTTATTCAATACTAGATTCTGAAAAGAAACAATATTAATTTATCGTGGAACGTAAAAAAAATGCGAATATATGGAATATTTATTACATGACCAATGGGCAGCTGCTCGCATGTGACGTCACGAATCCAAAACTTTAAATACTCATAACTCTTTTATTATTTGACCGATTTTCATCAAACCTTCGCCAATATTTTTCTTTATTTTTTCTGCATTTTTTAAACTCAAGTAATCTTCAGGGTGAACTTTCCCTTTAACTAAATGTATGTAAAATGATATTGGAGTTTATGCCCGTATGGCATTCAGCAGACAATGCATGTACTCCAGACAATCCTCATGCAATGCGAGTGTATAATACTACAGAGACAGGAAGTGAACACAGGTATTTAAAAATTACCATGCTTTTTGATCAGTGTGGGAATTTTCTTAAATTTGTCAATCCTCCAAAATTGTGATAGATGTAGCTGATGGTGGATATTTCTGCAATCTAAAAAAACACAATTCCAGAAGCTACAGTCAGTGGTGAGGAACTGCATATAAATGTATGCATCACATCTCAGGCAGCATAGTGTAAAACAATACTATTAGACACTCATCGATATTTCTCCCAGGGGTCCCTCTGCTATACATCAAGGATCTTTCTCATTACAGAGATGATTGATGTATATATGGTCAAACTTCAGCTCCATAAACAGTATTTTCATTCTTACATTTCTTTTTCTTTATTATAGAAAGTGATAGTTGGGTAAATAAATGACACATTTTGTAAAATCCTAATACATAATGACACGGGCTTATACAATTTCCTCCATACATGTATGTGGAAAAAAAAAGACATTTTGGGAGTGGAGAATCCATGACCTGCAATACACAGCCAGATGTAGTCCCACACATCTACTTCTGTGTCATCATAAGGCCAAATCAGGAATGTTTAATGTAAGCTGTATGAGGAGTTAATGAGAGAAATGACCCACAAGTACCAAGCCAGCCATACATGTATGTTGTTAGGCTGGACATGAGACCCTACAGATTCTTTCACATTCTTAACCTGAATCATAGCTAAAAGCATCGCTGAAATCAACTTGTTTGAGAAGAAGGCAGTGATGCATGCAGACCTACTATATTGACTATGATGCCTGATCAACATTAATAAAATGGAAATGCTAATGTAGTGAGCAGATGGACTGGGTACTTCCTTCACTAACCAATCAATCAGCTCAGACTTCACAAAATATCCCTTCCATCCATCTCTCCTAAAAATAAACACTGGGCAAAAACAGTCTGGTCACTGATCTAAAAGTGTGTTGACCCCAACAGGGTTCAAAGTACTGTAATCAGATATGGTGACAACACAGTAGCTACAAGTTTATTATAAAGCCATTCAGCTGCAATGGTCTGATAACCTGACAAGCTGCTAATTAGGTTAGCACTTTCCTGACCCCTTTGACCTCTGAGAGTTCAACTCATAATTCATGCCTTTGACATAGCCATGTAGGAAGTGGATAGAGATAATTTTACCAGTGCCCAGTCAAATCATATTACCATATTAACATGTTTGTGGATTTCCAAGAGCTCTACAATTATGCAGTGTCATTATTTACACATTATTGACGTTAAGTTCAATTTAACTTAAGTGTGCCAGCAGCTTTAATGTTTATTACGATGTTTACTTTAAAGCAGTCCTCTGGGGCTTCAGTAGTTCATAGCTATTAAATGGTCAGATATTAGCTACATTCATATGGGACTTGTAGTTTCAAAATTTAAGTTAACGAAACTTTCAGTTAACGAAACTTTAAGTTAATGAAACCACGACTCACTAACCACAACGAGGGTTCACACAAGGGTATACATACAGATCCTGTGTTCATAATTCACGTGAAGGGTATGACTGGGAAGTTTAACATGAACAGCGAGGTCATTATTAACCACAAGCTTGCGAAACCTAAAGTTTTTTCTGTTCTCATTGTCCGAAACTGTGATGGAGGACCACCCACTGCTCATGGTTTCAGCTTTAAACACGAGCTCGCTTGTGGTTCTAGAACTGCAAGTAAACTTAAAGTTTCAAAACTACAAGTCCGTTCATACAGTCTGAAACTACAAGATAACTGCAAGTTAACTAAAGTTTTGAAACTACAAGCAAAACTTAAAGTTTAGCTCCCATCGTGTGAACCTGACTACTATTTCAAGAGAGATTTATGAAAAACGTAATGGAAAGAGGAAGTTTATAACAGCTTTTTTTGCACACATACTCAAACTAAATAATGTATGAAAAAACAATATCTGAAAATTTACCAAAATTTGAAAAATTGCCAGTTCGTGAAATTAACTGACAAATTCAACAGGGTGAACTCCTCTATAAAGGACTCCTAACAAATACAATATCAAAAGAATTGTATTCATAAATTTGTCTTTTTTTCAATAACAAGGAATGTGCTGCAAGTGTAAACAAAACAAGGTTCAAACTTGGTGAAACATGTAACCTCAACAAACAAATGAATAATGATATGCATTCAGTCATTCAACCTAATATTTTAAGAAAAAAGTACACCCAATGTCTGATTAAAAGAAATATTCAACAGAATTTTAGTAAAGTTAACATATTTTCTTCGAAAATTTGACTGCCATAACATTTTAAAAAGAAGATGACACCTACAAATTTGAAGCCCACGCTGACTTTGAATCACATCCTACACCAGTTAATTTCCTCCCATGTAAACAAAGTTGAACAACACTGTAATAAAGGAAAAAATAACATTCTTAACTTTCAGTAAGTGAAATTCAGTCACCTAAACCAATTTATATACATGTACAAGCACAGTGTACAGTGGTACTGAGTAATTCATGCTGCACATTTTAAGGGCAATTCCACAAAGCAAGTATGAACACGTTTTCATAAAGATCTAAATGAAAGTTAAGATAAAATCAGATATTAAAGAAAAATTAAAAGTGGGAAGATGTGATCACTACAAAAAATGAGAACCTCATGAATGGTGAAATGCATCTACTTAATGATGGCATCTTGGACAAATTCTCCATACACTTTGTACACAAAACAACTAAATATATACATTTTCCATTTCGTATGAACAAGCATATAACTTGCATATGACATTCTCTGGCACAGCCCTAAGGGGAAAGTTACCCTACTTCATGTACATAAATCAAGATTGTATTGAGAAATCCAGATGAGCATTTGGTGCAGATCTTTTCACTCTTCCACCAAAGCAAAAGTACAACACAACTTGCAGCCATTCTAGAACTACACCGAGATTTCAATTTTACAAATTCACTTCTGCGCTGACTGGAATTGGAGTAGATGGGGCAGTGTTACAGGAGAGATAAAACCCAGAAGCTCAAACAAACTCCCACTAATTGGACGCCTGTGGAAGCTCTTTACAAGTAGCTGAAGGGAAAGAGGAGGAGGAGGAGGAAGAAGAGGAGGAGCAGAGAAAAGAAAGATGTCTTTGAATCAATCGCCTGATGTGAGTGTCAACACTCTTGAGATGATTGCTGTCTTTAGTGCTTTTCGCATTCAGGCACATTTTACAAAGATAACATACATTCACAGAATGAAATAGCTAATGCTTTCAACAACAAAGTTTAAGATTGAATAATTCATTAAAAAGGGTATCATTACATTTTTCTGATCAAAATGCTGGTCCTTTCACAATTCACTTTTCATTATGTAGTTGTTTTTTTTAAGGAAAAAAAATAATTTTGGTTTCAAAAAGTTTCATGACAAATTAAACATTCAGCCTTATATCAATTTCACATTCAAAACGATATAAAATCACAGTTTTGTAAGACAGAATAGTCTGGATCTACACAACAAATGATTTGATCCATGACTGGAATATGGTAATAGGGCACTTATTTGAAGAAAAAAAATCTTTTTTAAAGAAAATCTACACAAGTCGATGTATATGACATGTACATTACATGTACAGTAGTGCTTTTTAGTGAGACAAACAGTACACAATGTATATACCTATAATCATATTTTCAAGTAGTATGTCCCCTTTTTCTTTCCCTTCTTGCTAAATTTAGAAATTCCTGCATATAATGAGGATGACCTTTTCAACAATTTTCCATATTTGTTGTTACATATTGATCGTCATCCACCTCACACAACCTATCCACTTGTTATTCAATCCTCCCCTACTCATACAATATTCTCCCCCACCCCCATCCCCCTTTCCATCCTTTTAATTGTATGATACTATGCATTGCACTAGATGCAAGATTTATGGAGGGTGACAAAATACAGGTTACAAAGACTTATATTTAGGGTGGGGTTGTAGGCTTTGCAAATGTATACTGGACCATTTTGCCTCACTCTGCCTGCTTACGGGAGTTTTGTAAACTATTTGAGAGACAGAAAAAAAGATATACTTACAAGTATCATGTAACAATGTATAATGGTACTTTTTATTCACAGGAGCATTCCCTTTGAGCAATTATATGAACATTTTATTTGGGGGGAGGGGGGGGGGGGGGGAGGGAGGGGGGAGGGGGAGGGGAGGGGGAGGGGGGTTACCAGCTTCTTTTTCTAGAGATGCATGTATATATCACTAGCTGTTCCGGTATATTTGTTTTTGCTATCATACAACAATGATGTTCTCCCTGCCAAAACTTTTTCTTCTTCTTTTCTGTTGCCTTTGCAATGCAGGATTTGGAGGCTATTTACATAAATATTGTTTGGTTGGCACACATCAAGTTTGACTTTTCTGACCTACGGGTTGGCTGTCATGTCACATCTACTGAGCTTGCTGGGATCAAGTTACTGATGCCATCTCACTTGTATTATTCTAAGGATGCACTAATGTGATTTCTGCCTGTATTACATGTTCATCTCTTGTACACTCCAAGTCTGAAGACACTCCTAAAAATTCTTGGGAGTTAGGGCAGGGATGGGGATTGATGCAAAAAGGGGTGTACCTAGACCATGTGAATGGGGGATGTTGGACCACATTCGCTCACAACTTATCAACAACAACAATAAAACTAATGTCATCTTTCGCCCACCCCCACCGCCCCCCCCCCCAAAAAAAAACTCTTTGAATCTAAAATATCACAATTCAACATGGCTTGAAAATTACCTAATTTGCCAACGTAAGATTTTGCATAGGGGGTTTCCACACCCCACACCCCACACCCCCTCCAAAGTTACCGCTGGATGCAAACAAACATAGCTAAATGATGTTTCAAGATATCATCAGATTCCTTGTTATTTTTCACTTTAAAAATGTCCTTTTGTAAACTGTTGGTAGAGCACTTATTCAACTGTCTACAAATACCTATCACTCCTTTGTAACCTGGTCTTCCCCAGAACAGCAGTTCAATCCATCCATCACAACTCCTCCAGTCCTCCCAGCTCACTCTCACCTCCCTGCATCTCTGCCACCCCCCCCCCCCCCCTGGAAAAAAATCCTTACACAGTGTACTCCCATTCCACATATCATCTGTTTGGAGCCCAAAGGGTGTTAGCTCATATATTTTAACCCTTTCAGTACAGGAATTATTCAAGGGCTAAATTGATCACATTTTGTTCTTCAAATTGGCAAAGATAATATTTTTCTTTCAGTGCTACTTGGTTCTAATAAGGTGGAATATCTTTGAAAACAATGTACATGGTTATGAATTTTGTCGAAAAGTTTTGATAAAAAACAATGATTTTGAACCTCTCAACATGTTGCCAATTTCGGGATTTTAAAGCTTATTCTTGTTTTTTAAATTCCTGGCATCAAACGCAATATGGTAATGCAACAAAAATGGACATAGTGTGTGCAGAAATTTTTGCTCTTTCTACTCATGTATCTGGTATATTTTTTAGAGCTCTGAATCACAAGTTATTGAGCCAAACCACAAAATGTGGTTAATTGTCCTGAAAGGGTTAACACAGATTTTAATGCCCTTCTGGCTCGAAACAGACTGATATATCAGGATGATGTCTTCAATGCGGCATGAAATCTCCTCCCATGCATACATGTATACATCCCACCACCATGATACGCTCTCAAGGGTACTAGGGCCAGTATCGCACAAGATCAAGGCACAATCTTGCACACATACATGTAGGTTTAGATGACCTGCATACTCAATGTAGGACACCAATATGACCTTCACTGTGGAGCATCTCTTGCCTATATGGTATCAAACTAAAGTGAAAGAATTCTCTATTTCCTTTCAACCAAACTACAATTTTCTTTTAACACTGTCTTGAAATGGCATCAATTTCATCTTGCCTACATAAATGGTTGAAAAATGAAACGAATTCCTTCGAACTGTCTAACCTAGCTAGAGATTTAAATTTTACCTTATTCTGAAATGCTATATAGTGTTAATGAAGTGTCATCCTTTTTTATACCAACTTTGCTATTAGAAACTAGTGCAGAGTACTATGCAGATTATAAATTATACATTACATTCATGTTTTCAAGATTTTATGTCAAATTTATTCATCCCTTAAACCATTCCCTTTCTTCATCTCACCATAAATATATTATTTTTGTTTCAGATATCAAAGATCAGACACAGATCATCATTTTTTTTCTTAAAGATAAAGTTGAGTTCTGGGGCCTGTAACATAAAGAGATACAATCAATCTTATGATCAATTGTAACTCTTCAGGACATGGTTTGCCATAGACTTACGATTGATATCAAGCATAAGATTGATTTATCTCTTTATGTTACAGGCCCCTGGTCATGCGATTACATTGTGAAAGAAATTGTGAAAGAAGGTTGATGATGTCTAAATAAGGATTGGTGTATACTGTGAGGTTTTGGAATTGTCAAAATGATAAGAAATCAACCCAAACTCACTCAAAAGCACATGCACCGCACCCAGAAATGAGTATATTGGACTGCACACAGATGTGGCATGAATGTTCGGCCCAAACACTTCAGCTATTTTTCATCATATTTCAAATATATGGGCATTTGAAGAGAAATCCTTTATAGGGGACATTTCTACTATGATGTTTTCCAAACTGACATAAAAGGAATGAGAAAGCTCACAAATTATTTTTCACCTTTCCTAGAACTCAACCTTCCCTTTAACTAGTAAAAAAATAAATAAATAAATAGTAAAAATGACATGGTCTGGTCTAAACCAACTCTATTGGCATAATACTCATGGCATATAAGGCAAATCAATCAATTCATATTCAGCTCTTCTTACTCATTATGAAAACATCAAAGACTGATATATGTTTAACTGATGTGCATTACAAAATGGAAGGCTGAAAAAGAGAGCTTTTGCAATCTCGCCAAGTTATGATGCTACAACGCAATTGGAAGCTTTCAAATGTGAAAGATCCCCAGGCTGTTTGTGATATGCAGCCAGTCATGAATTTTGATAGGGCAGTTAAAATAACGCCTGTTCAGGAAGCACGAACCTATTGCCTACTGAAACGTGCCTGGTGTGAAATAAAAACATAGCTTGCAATATCGCAGAGGATACTACATTAGACCGATGGGAAATTTTTAGTTATCTCATAACAGTGTATTATTCCAAATTCATGGCAGTTCAATTTTTCATGAGGTACTCCATTACTGACTAGATTTCTCCTTAGCTAATAAATACACATGCAGACAAGAAGTTCATTCAGCTATTCAAAAGAACCCAACTTCTTATGTCAAATGTTATATTGCATGCACTATTTCTTGTAAGGTCAGTAAAACCTTCATCAAACTGTTGTGGTTATCTAAAGCAATCTACATTTGCATGCTCAAAAAAACTAGAATAACAGACAAGCACAAGCTGATCCACACAGACCCACTTCCTTTCTTCAAGCACAAAATTATGCGAGAAGATGCCCAAGTGTGAATGAGGCTAATACAGCAATCGAGGTGCAATCAGAATTATGCATGGGGCAATCAATTCCCCCATGAGACTTCACTGGGGGTGGAATGAAAGGTGTGTACACTTGACATAGTGATCAATAATACATGAGTTTTTTTGTTTTTTTTTACACTAACGGTATATGAATATCTTACATTCTTCCCAGCTGCTAGAACCAAATGAAAGTGTCGCTTCATTACAAATAATTTCTTGTCTATTGCTTAAAGGCACTATTTACATTTCAAAATGATTTAAATTGACGAAAACTGGTCAAAAGGTGGCCAATGGATGAACAATAAAACACCTCTGGATGAACCTTTCTCCCAAAATGTATGAAATTTGTAGATGATTGTGGGTAGTCTTCCTTGTTATCACTGTATAGGATTATGGGATGGAACATAGTGGTATAGTGATGTATTCACTTGACTTTCAATCTAGAGGTCAAGGATTCCTATCTTTGCCCAACTCCTTAGATAAAATATCTTATCTTCATATGCCTCTCCCAACACAGGTGAAGTAAATTGGTAGGACTACATTGTTCCTGTCCTATTTATTCATTTGTTGTATACATACATATCTATATATTAATACTCAAAACCGTAAAAGGCCGTTTTTTGTGGAAGCAAAAACTCTTTCCCCCCGCCGTGTCCGCCCTCGCCGTGGCGCGGGATCGGTGGCATAATTCCACAGGTCGTGTAACCCGTAGTCCGCGTGTCACGTCGACCCCGTCGTCGCCGTCGACGTCCATAAACGTGATTTGGGGGATTGGGGAGGACGGGCAGGCCGAAGGAACGGCTGCTTTCCGTGTGGATACCTCGCACGACGGCGGTGTCGTCAGCCTTGCAACCTCCCTTACGGCCCATCACAGGCACAGCATGGCAAGTGACGACTCCCTTACGGCCCATCACAGGCACAGCATGGCAAGTGACGAACAACGTTGTGCACGAGGAGTATCAACTTGCATTGTGCGACCGTGTTAGACGACTCGCGTTAGCCATCTTGCTAAACTTGCTCTTACCGGGGGGGAACCCCCGTAAGAAAATAACGATGGCATGGGGGTTGTCCCACAGTGTCCCAGCCTCGATAGAGCTCCGTGGTATGTGTACGTATGTATTTCATTGTTTCATAGTACACTTTGTGATAAGTACACCATAGGAGTAGCACCCACGTACTGCGATGCAATTTCAATGCATGCAATGCATGCGATCGACGCGACAATGCATATTATGCATGCAATTTGTATGTACTGTACACACATGCACTCAACATGAGTTGACTACGGTTTCCCGAGCTTACAAATACATTCTAAGGTTGATTTTGGACGTGAGTGACATTCTTTAGATCTAACAAATTGTTGGAAACTGTATTTATGGACTTCCTTTTTATCTGCATGAAATTCTTCTCTTTGTCGTTTGTCGTGTTCGGTCGGTCACGGCAGCGCCCGCTCTCTGAGGCTGGGATGGCTGCATGGCTGAACTCGAGGGGAGGAGTCCAGCAGTAAATACTGAGCTGCTTATTCCAAGATTGGAAGCAGTTGACTATCTTCTGTTTTTTAATGCTACAGTTAGAATTTGATGATAAATTCACCGTATATCTGAGTAGATTCTACATCAATTTGAATTCTAAAACGGCAGTAAATTCCTCACTGGGTTGCTTATTTCAAGACTGGAAACAGTTTAGGTCGAATATCGTCATTTTTTTTAATTTGATGATATTTAATTCATCATAGTTCATACCGTATATTAGAGTAGATTCTACATCCATTTTATTACTCTAAAAAAATAATTCCGGAATCTGCTCAGTGAGAGCAGAGTCTATTTAAAAAGTATGTGTGTTTTGGCGGATTTTTCTGTCTATGTAGATCTGTAGACTATCATGACTATATAGACCTAAAGGGGCTTTCACACCGGGCTTGCGTAGAGTTGCATAGTGCAGCGTATCGCCTACACTGAGCTTATGCTGGCCTACGTGGCAATACGCAGAGGGACAAAAAGGGGTACGCGAGATGGACCCCAAAAATTAACATGTCTAATTTTTTCGCGTACTTTCGTCGTAGACCACTGCATGCAGAAAGTACGCAGTTTTTACGCAAGTATAAAACACTACGCTACTGTACGCCATGCCTACGCTATAGTACGCTATCATACACCAGTCTGACGAAAAATCCTTTGAGGCTGGCGTAGTGTTGCGTACTTTTGCTTATTGTGGGTTCAGCATAAGCAAACTTACGTACCCTTTACGCCAGACCTACGTATACGTACGCAACCCTACGCCTGTTATACGCAATCCTACGCGTAGGTACGCCAATTGCATATGTTGTAGGTACGCGGTACCTATGCACAGGGTACGCAACAATACCCCAGCCTACGCCGATCCTGCGCGTAATAAAGGGGCTTTCACACCAGCCCTGCGTAGAGTTGCGTAGTGTGGCGTACGGACGATGCCGAGCTTACTCTGCCCCAAGCAGTGCCTCCGTTAGCCTACGTGGAAATACGCCGAGGGACGCAAAGGGGTACGCGAGATGGACGCAAAAAATTAAACATGTTTAAAGAGCACTGGACGCGTCACGCAGAAAGTACGCAGTTTTACGCAAGTCTACGCAACACTACCGTAGAGTTACGTAAGGAAGGGCGTAGTGTTGTGTACTTTTGCTTAGTGTGGGTTCAGCATAAGCAAACCTACGTACCCTTTACGCCAGACCTATACGTATTCGAACGCAACCATACGCATGTTATACGTAATCCTACGCGGAGGTACACCAATTGCATATGCCATAGGTACGCGGTGCCTATGCACAGGGTACGCAACCATACGCCACCGTACGGCAGCCTATGCAAAACATACGCAGGGACTACGCCGGTCCTGCACGTAATTTTAGCGTACTCGGTACGCCGCACAACGCAACTCTACGCAGGCCCGGTGTGAAAGAGGCTCAAGACTATAGATCAAGCTTAATTCGTTAATAATAGTGCTGATGAAAGTTGGCCACAATATTCACTCTTTCAGTTTCAGGGGCAAACATGTGCTAGGGGCGTTAACGGTTAATATTTTGAAGAATTAATAGAGTATACTGGAGTCATGGGCATAGATAGCGGGGTGGGGGTGGGGGGGGGTGTGCAGTGGTTGATGGGGGATATGATTAACTTCATTGTAGAAAATTTGAATGAAATCACTGGAGTCATGTTCATAGATAGCTGGGGGGGGGGGGGATGGGGGTAAGTGAAAAAAAAAAATTGGCCAGCCCTCCATGAATTTCTTTTCGCCAGCCCTCCAAAAGTCCCTCAGCGGGGTGGGGGGGGGGGGGGGTGTAAGTGAAAAAAAAAATTCGCCAGCCTTCCAAGAATTTTTTTTTGTTTCTCCAGCCCTCCAAAAGTCGCTCATTGGGGGGGGGGGGGGGGGTTACCAGATTTTATGGGTTCCAGTTTTCCCTCATTATTCTCACAAGCAACAAAAAAAAAAAATCAGCATTTTGGGCTGTCTTTTTTTCCCCCAGGGGAGGGGGCCAGGCCCCCCCCCCCTGGATCCGCCACTGATGGGGCATATGTGAGTGCATCAATTTTATTTTATTGTACAAAAAATGTAATCACTGGATTCATGGGCGTAAAAAGCGGAGGGGGGGTGGGCATTAATTAACAGTTTATGTTCATTGTAGAAAAAATGAAATCACCCCCAAAGAAAGTGGAACCTTTCTATACGCCACTGGCTGGAGTGAAGGGAGGGGAGGGGGCATGATAAGGGGATAGAGCCTGCACTCACCATCCATAATTGTCCACAGATTATTATTAAGTGGTGGATTCACAATTTTATCTGGGGTTTCAAATATTGCAGGGGTACGTGAGTAAATTGGATTATGACTTTTGCAAATCATGTTTCATTACAAAAAAATGTAATGGATGGCACGGTAGAATTTCATATGTTTAGGCATCAGGCACCTTCGCTCACGTTTCTCCTTAGGTGATATTGTGAGAACGGGGTGGGAAAGGACAGGTAAAAAATTTGCTTCAATAAACACACAAACATAAAACAATCTTCATGGAAGTTAAAGGGAAAGTTCACCCTAAAGATTACTAGAGTTTAAAAAATGCAGAAAAAATAAAGAAAAATATTGGCGAAGGTTTGATGAAAATCGGTCAAATAATAAAAGAGTTATGACTATTTAAAGTTTTGGATTCGTGACGTCACATGCGAGCAGCTGCCCATTGGTCATGTAATAAATATTCCATATATTCACATTTTTTTTTACGTTCCACGATAAATTAATATTGTTTCTTTTCAGAATCTAGTATTGAATAACATTTCTGACAATATATCAAATGCACAGACGAAAATATTCTAAATTTTCTGAGAAAACTGTATTTTATGGAATATTTATCACATTACATAATGGAGGAGCTGCTCGCATGTGACGTCACAAAATCAAAACTTCAAAAGTCCATAACTCCGTTATTCTTTAACGGATTTTGTCCAAACTTTCGCCAATATTTTTCTTTATTTTTTCTGCATTTTTTAAACTCAAGTAATCTTCGGGGTGAACTTTCCCTTTAAAAGGCATTAGCTCAAATAGAATAAGATTAATTTCACAGTATTATTTGGCCAGTGATTTTCACGTGGAAACAAGTTTTGAAATAATTATACTGTTATTTCCTACATAAAAACAGTAGATATGCAATCTCTCTCATCAGCAAAAGTGTATTATACATAATCACCACTATAAGACATAAAAATGATAAATTATTTTAGCCCAAAACCAAATAAAAAACAAACAGACTTTTACCTTTCAAAAAAAAGCATGTGACATATTCTATAGTAAGAATGACATGTTGTAATCTTAAACTTATTTTTCTCTTAATATTTCATGTATTATTCACTTGAACTAATAAAACATTACTAAAAGAATCTAAGATAAATACAAGAGAAACTAAAAATTAACTTAGATGAAAAACAAAAATTACAAAATATTTCTTTTAGAAACCATTACCCATAGAACCATAATTATTAAGCATTTGTCTTATTAATTAAAAAAATACATGATATTCATGTACACATATTAACCTATCATTTGAAAACATATAGTTTGAATATGATTATTTGGTAACAAAAACATTGTAATATGTTTATCCCATTCAATATAATTTTAATAAGCCACAATTTAAAACAGTAATAATTTCAACATTGTTCCAAAGAAGATGTGTTCGCAAAAATCAATCCATACTTCCCTGGCTAGCACCCGTGGAATTTTTCCACGGGTACTGCTGCTAGTATATATATATATATATATATATATACAGTCCTGTCTAAACATGGTTGCCTCTTGACCCTTTCAGGACAATTATTAATATGAGAGCTACACTGATCAGATATCATATGTGCAGAGCAGATGTGGTTTATGTCTTACCTGCCAATGTCCTGTGGGAGACTCTCCAAGGAGACATCATTCAGGGTGAGATGTCTAAGATCATGGAGTTGTGTGAAGCCCGGTGGTAATCTAAGAATACAAAGAGGAGGGGGGAAAATGGGTTTGCATTATTAACCCATACCATTTCTAAAGGGCTGGTGACATACAACTGACAACAATAAAATACAATATGCGGGATCCAAGAAAATCAGTGCTGAAGGCTTATTAGCATTTATCAATGAACTACATTACATTTTCTATATAGACTGATTTTATAGTTATATTGATACATGTATGTTACCATCCCTCCATGGGTGTTCCAGGTGAACCCCTTTGATGATAGAGTGATGCATTTCCATAAAATATCAACATTCGCAATATAACAACTGCAAAAAATTAAGAATCAGAAAGTATTGATCAGGGAATTATAGTTTACTCCCATATATTTAAGGGGCAATCAATAATTGCTGATAATTATATTTCAAAACGAAATATTTTGTTTCCTATGACTATTTATATTCGATTTTCTACCAAAATGTAGGAAAGTGTGTCCTTTTTGGTAGGTAGGCTTTAATAAGCCCTCCACTAGTTCCTTCTTGGCAAACACTAATTCGTGTTTTCATCTGTATTTGAATGACAAAATACTGTTTTTCTATGTTCACTTCCAAAATTTGTACACAAAACATTTTATCAATGCCATATGTACTCAGAAGAGAGCGCACATCCTCAGTGGGGAAGGATATACACACAGAGAGAGGGGGAGGGAGGGAGACGGGAAGAGAGAAATAGAGGAAGAGGAGAGAGAGAGAGAGGGAGAGAGAGAGAGAGAGAGAGAGGAACAGAGAGGGAATCTCACATTGATCAATATCTTTGAGGGGAAATTAGAGTTTGCGTCAGTACAGGTTTTCAGATACGCATGCACGTACTCCCTAAATGACTTACATGTATGTCGTCCCATAGCCAGTGTGTAGAAATTGATATTTCGTTCAGATCCATATGCTCAGCACAGCACGCTACTCACTAATACATGACTGTATGAACACTAATGAATGGCCTGCCTTTTGCAATTTGGGTTTAATTTAAAAGCACGGATGGAATGGGGGCATTATCTCCTAATGAATCTAATGTTATGGTTAGTCGCAATATGTTCGGCATGGGACCAACTACAACTGAATTCAATGCAAATGGACATGTGCAGGCCTACAAAATAGTATAATGTAACATTTTTTAACATTAAAAAAGGAAAAGAAAACAAAACAGGTGTTCACATGTAACTTAGTATCATTTCAGTCTAAGAGGGAGAGCAGCATACAGTTAACCTTGCATAACTCGAAGTCGCATAAGTCGAACTTTCCCTAAGCCAAATCAATTTTTTGGACCGAACTATGCTAAATATGTGTTATTTACCATTCGTAAGTCAAATTTTGCATAAGTCGAACTATTTTCTGTGGTCCCAACAGATTCGACTTATGCAAAGTTAACTGTATATATATATATATATATATATATATATATACTGTATATATATATATATATATATATATATATATACAGTCTTGCCCTAGTCACTAGAGGCTCTAACAGATATTGTAAATTTGCATGAAATTGATTCGTAAACAGATAGCACTGGGTATATTCTGCATCTCAGAGGCATGCACCTTAGCAAGTTGGTTCTTGATACCCCTTTCCCACACCAGCCATCCCTATCAAATTGACTAACAAAAGGCAGGGAATATATTTCCTGGTGATGCATCTCAATTCACCCTTTCAGGACAGGAATTATTTAAGGGCTAAACTGATAACATTTTGCTCTTCAAATTGGCAACAATAATATTTTTCTTTTAGTGCTACATGTTCTAATAAGGTGTAATGTCTTTGAAAACAATATAGATGGTTAGGAATTTTTTTCGAAAAGTTGAAAAAAATTGCCAATTTTGATTTAAAAAAAAAAACAATGATTTTGAACCTCTCAATGTGTTGCCCATTTAAGGATTGTAAAGTTTACTCTAGTTTTTAAAATTCCTGGCATCAAGTACAATATGGTAATGCAACAAATATGGACATAGTGTGTTCAGAAATTTTTGTTCTTTCTACTAATGCATCTGGTGTATTTTTTAGAGCTCTGAATCAAAAGCTATTGAGCCACCACAGTCTTGAAAGGGTTAACTTCAAATGTCACCTACGAAAGTATTACACAATTTAATCTAGCTGCTTCATTTTGTGATTTGTTTTGCTTTTTCTTTTTTTTTTACAGTACCTGTTAGTCCATGGATAATGGCCAATTCAAGGATAGATTCACTATTCTATGCATTGCCAAGATCTTAGTTACACAAATATTATGATGTAAGTATTCTCCAAGTTGATACACACAAACCATTATCTATTATCCACAGATCAATGTTTATTATAGTTGGCAATATTTTACTGGTATTCTCATATTCCTATATCAATCAAATAATTATTGACTTATAAATTAATGGGATAAGAAATGATTCAAACCACTAGTTTATCCCTCTTCAGTTGATATGATGTGAGTAGAAACTTTGGTTTCTTAATTAGGAGTACTATCTTTTTCAAGCAATTTTGCTGGTTCAGTAATTGTTCAGTTCACTTTTTCAGCAATTTGTGTAATTCTACACTCATTGGCTTGAACTATTAAACAGTTCATCAGAACCACACACTTTAATACACAATTAATTTTGAACTCAGGCTTTAAAATATGACATACATGTACATAATCAAACATGTTTTGTACTCTTGTGTAGCATGACTAATGGTACATGCAGACGTTTATAGGAATCCCACATGAGACAGTTGCTATGAACATTCATCAAACCCAATTGAAGAATGTACTCTCTTTGCCTGACTAACAGTACAGGCATAGGAAGGGGTATCTCACTCAGAGAGAGATACAGGATCCAGTCTATTAGTCAGTTTCCTCTATTACCCCACAAAAAATCCCTCTCCCACATTAGTGCTATGGTCTAGTTAAGATGCAATGCAGCTCAGGAAAAAATAAAAGCTCCCACACCTTCTGTGTATACAGAAGACAAATTTATTCCTTCAGTTTGAAGTTCATTCATTCACTAGTAGTATTCTATTTTTTTCTATGGGATAGTTGGCCCAGAGGTCAGTAGAAAATTAAATTTGTTGTCTTCCCTTGCAACAAAATTTGATTATTTCTTGCAAATTATCAAGCATGAGCAACAGCAAAGTGGGTCATTGAAGGTAGGACTTGAAGGTAGGACTTGAAGGTAGGACTTGAAGGTCTGAAAGATTCACAAAGCAATCAGTTTTCATCTTACCTACATACTATCTGCATATCCCTAACAGACAGGAACATATGTAATCTCAGAATATTATTAATTATGCAGTAATACGTTTCTTATTTATGTATTTTAATTTTTCTATTTGACACCTTTTTTCTTTAAACGAAATAATCATGATGCACACTCCACACACTGATGCTTGGACATACAAGTTTGTGCTTGTAATAAAAAATTGTGAAAGACTGTCATATATAATGGAAATACATCACACAATCTGCTCATTTCTTTTCTTCTTTTTTTTTTTTCTTCTTTCTTTTTTGACAAAAAAAATCTCTACATGAACATGAATCTAAAGCATATTCTTGACTGACACCCACACCTTTTTCATTTGTCTTTCCTTACCAATGTTTTAGCTATTACAAAGAAAAATCATCTGTCTCCTTTTTAATGTTTTCACTTTAATAACTTTTAACACTTCATGAACAACTTGCTATCTGTTTTCTGATTGTTGAACTTCAAAGACTTGCCTAAATAAAAAAGAAACTTGATAATGTCAAAAGAGCCTCCACTTCAGCGAAAAATACACATAGAGGAATATATCATTTATCTGTCCAATTTCAATACAGGATTTTGTTGTTTTTCACTTGTACTATTTTACCCAAGGGCTTTGTTTGGACTAAAGAAACATGAACCATACAACTATTTTTGTTTCTAACTTTTGTAAATTAACTAATTATTGTATCCTCAGTGTATTATATCACTTCATTCAAATTCAAGCTTGAGGATCTATTTCTCCAGCTTCTCGAGGAACAAAACAAGTTCACCTCGCACTATCTTTTCTATCTAATCAAGCAAAAATATCAAATTCAGCACACACCGTCCTAATCAAATGGCATCGCCTCAAAATAATGCACAAGTCCTCCAGGCTCAAAAAATATTATAAAGTCAATTTCCGTAATAGTATACACAGCCCCTCAAAACAAAGAGTCATTTCCGCACGTGTTCAAATATGTGTTCAAATATGTGTTGCATTAAAATAGGTATATTTAAAAATAAAAGGAGAAATCTGTCACCCTAAATTACTGTCATTGTCATACAGTGAGGCTATTGTCAGTCATAGAGTAATTAGATGTGGCTTGTGTCTACGGCTTATAATGTATGAAAGTGAAATCCATGAAAATTGATTTTCTGTGTTTAAGAGGTATCGTTGGAGGGTGACGTGATCCCGGTGACGGCCTGAACACAATCAATATTCTCCATCATGTTTCACTTTTGCTGGAAGAGGATTATATTTGGCTGGGGTATTTATGACATTTAAAAGCTTTTGCTTTGGTGTAAATTGCTGTACAACACAGACAATACCACTGTTTGGTTATTCATACCTGATAAACATAGTCAAAAGTTACTACAAATAATATAAAAAGATAACCGTTGTGCAGGCTACTTTTACCTTTTCGAAAGAAAATGAAGGTCAACACTCTGTGCAATTTAAATGGTATGAAAATCATTTACAACCACAAATTTACTTTATATCATATTCATCAATTATATGCCTCCTTGACTCTACTGTTATTGTCTGTATCTCTTCCTGATCCTTGTTTATACAAGGTTTCTTCTAGAATGAATGAGCCCTACATAATGTGTAGACTGCAGCACAGATAAACTTTTATGACCAGTAGATGACCTTATACTACATCAAAATAAACACACACACATCCCTCAAATTTCTCATCTATGTTATTTGGAGCACTGTAGAAAGCTTTCACTATACATCCAAATGCAAAACATCTTGATCTGCATTTGTATCTAGGACAGAATAGAGATAAGCCCCCTTGATATACTATGCCTACTAAATGGGCTGTTGATGGCTAGTTCTGCTCAGCATGACATTACAAATGGGCATGAAAATGGGAACCACTCAAGGCTCACCTTCCATTTCAAGCTTTCTTGAATTGTCAGAGGTCCATCCCTATTAGCCACCATTCCAGAAAATGTTTATTGCAATCTTTTCACTGGATGCGATTGTTATTTCAATATGAATAAAAAGTTGGGAAGAAGGAACAGAAAATTTACCAGCAAGCAAGCTATAATTTGTACTTGGTGGGTTCCCACTTCCTTATTTGACCTTAAAATATTACTGTATCCATGAAACAATTCAAAATAACCAGGACTGATGATAAAATGGGACCATACCTATCACTATTCTCACAGGATTTTATCTTAAAAAGTAAAGAAGCTTTTTCTCACAATTAAAATAAAATGTAAGCAACAGCAATACCAAATCCCTTTTATACATATGGAAAAGAGTGTTTTAACCTTACAAGATTACCATGACCTAGAAATTTGATTTCACTTGAATAATGACAATTTTCGAACCCCTTTTCTGAGATTTTATGAAACGTCTCTACTCAAAAAAGTGAAGGGGCTGCAGCCCCCCCCCCCCCCCCCCCCCCCCCCCCCCCGTTTCCATGGTCCATGTTAGATACCTTTTTTTCATCTTCCATTCACTATGTAAAATACAGTACATACCATTAGTCAAGATCAATTTGAATATCAAGAAATAATCTAAACCATTTCTTTCACCCTCTTTTTTATAAAAAAAATACAGAGAAAATATTGATCTTGGGCCATTCTTAGTCACATTTGTGACCAAAATCCTGAAAAATTGTTGATTTAAAACCTGTCAGTATTTATCTCGTAGCAGAAGTCTCTCATTTTTTCATTTTTTAATAACAATCTTACCCCAACAGATTGAGGGTAACTATTTTAAATGAGAAAACATAATTTTCTTTCAGAGGTCAAAAGTAGGACCCCTGTTACACCAAAATACCTACCCGAGAATAGTCTCGCAGCACCCGAGACTGGTTTCCAAAAAGCTGACCCAAATTTTTGGATCCCTGTTACACCAAAATCGTAAGGAGGCCCCCCGAGACTGCTTTTTGTGCATTTACACCGACTTACACAAAGCTACCTGAGACAGGTTTCAAGAGAAACTTTCTGTTTGTGGACATTGTGGGTATCCTAGATGTAATCATTCCACGCATGCTAACAGCACACAAACCAGTCTCGGGTAGGTTAGCGTTTACACCGACTGGTTCGGGGGCGCCCCGAGACTCCTTAGGATTCCGGTGAAACAGGGGTCTAGGTCAGTCATGTGTGTGACCTCACACGAAAAGGGGTCTTACTTGTTGGTATTCAAACCTACTTTTCTCTTATTTCCTTAGGAGTGCAAGTTTCCACTTATCATTGCTTTATGATGGGACTGCTCTGAACAGTTTTTTAAAAAAAATCGATAAATGAGTGAATGTTCTTTTCTTTTAGAAGTGAAAATAGGGTCGGTCACTTAGATGACCACTAAAAATAGAGCGCTTGTAAATGTCTCCCTAAAAATATTGTGGTTGGGAAATTATTTTTTCTTTTCGAAGAAAGGGAAGTTATCTGATTTTCCGACAAAGGAGGCAAAATATTAGATGGTTATGTGTGTCACTGTTAGTTTCACTTGATAAAGAATGGCTCTCTTGAGGAATACATTACACACAAAATCTTGTCCAGTTATCAGTTGTGTCAGAAATCCTTTCTAATTTGGTCCCCATTGGACCATTACACTTTTTTTATTAGCAAAGTAATAGAAAAAAACTTTTTGAACAAGGAAAAGTAAATGGGGTTAAGTCTTCAAAGGGGGCTAATACCAGCTTACAAAAATTCTTCTGCAAAATTATCCTTGTGCTTCTGATCTTACAGGCCTACATGTATTTGGTCTAAGACTATGATCTTTACAGCAAAATGCCCTCACACGGAGTTAATTCCCACTTACTGAACCTAAACCCCTAAATAGATCTCACTCACAAAATTCCACTGTAAATCTATCTTGAGTTACTCATCCTGTTTTTGTCTACATATTGAGAGAGACAATGCAGGTCACATTCCAACAAGAGTACAACATGCTATGAACTTTTGAATTCCAACATCGCTGGAATACAAACATCTAAACTACTATACTGGTCTTCTTACATGTAATTGTATATAATCAAATTAAGGTAGTCAATGGAGTTGCAAAATTAGCTTTTTGAAAGGTGTATAGTGTGTAATACAAATATCATTATACCATAACCAAACATATGAGGTTACAAAAACCTCATCTTTAAAAAGTCACAAGGGAACTGTTTACTCAAAGTCAACAACTGCTTTTATTACAACAATGACCTAATGCAAGGTCACAAAATCAACAATAGACTTGAATTATTGGCCTTCTGGTGTATCTAACCTGTACAGATCCATGTTGACATAAGAAAACCAAATAGTAATTGTTCTAATGATGATCTCACCTTGACAGTGGGTTTCCACTAAAATCCACAACCGTTAGAGCCTTGCAGAATTTGATGTTATCAGGTATTTCCATAATATCTGAAATGACACAAATAAAAAGAAAAAGTGATTAGAAAGAGAATAAGGATACACAGAAAATTCATATCGTTATGAAAAAATATTCAACTTTTAGACCAATGAATACTTTTCATATGAACTCATTTCATGTTAAACAGAAATTTTGTTAATGTCACATATTGAAAATAAATGATAAACAATTTATATCAAATTCAATATGTATCATTATCATTATCAGCATGCAAAGGAGAATTTTCTAGAGGACAAAACATTTCTTCTAAATCTTCATAATACAAAATCTACCTACATGTATATTGTTATTAGCATAATTCAATCACTTCTGGTTCAAGTAAAGTTTAGATCTCAGACTATGACCCTAAAGTATATGACATTCCTGAGGTGTGAGGTCATCTGTGTTTACTCACAGCCTTCAAACCCATGTCAACACATCATTGCTCAAACCAAGGAGTTATCACAGACTCCTTGCTCAAACCTTGCCCAGACATTGACACTTACCACAGACCTACTACATATTATAACAAATCTAATGGTCACAAGTGATCACTGGAAAGATTTTACACTGATATGTTACAAAAAGCATGCCTTACACCTACACATACAGATGCATTTTTATGCAAGAAAGCTGACTACAATAACTTCCAGCTTTTCCTGTGAAAGTTTTCATGTCAGACGTTACACCGGCCACAGGTTATCAAAATAAACCTAAAGATATACACTTGCACTTAAAAAAGTACTTGCTTCACATGCATACATGTTTTGTGTCTTTTCATGTTTCATGTTTCATTTCAGTGAATATCTTTTATCATTCATGCATCCATAAGATATAGGACTACCTGAAGCTCATATGTTCTGACATATCATTAGTCATATTAACCTAACATGTCACAGCTCTTTCACAGCTCTTTCACAGCTGCACAGGTAATATCCACCTTTATGCGTCATTGGGCTCATACACAGTATAAATGGGACAGAACGGTATACGTACATCTAGATCTATCAATGATATGAGTACTGAGCTTATCATTGCATGGAGGATGGGTACCACGACTGGAGTGGGGAGAAAAAGACCAGAAGTACAAGAGTGAAAACCACTGCTGATAACCTTCTGAGTACACCTGACCCATGGTCAAAAGTGCAATTTCATTGACATACAGCTCTGTCAACTTTGCCTCTGGTTCCATGTACATGGGCAAGAGGTCACACCATAACTCCATATACTTCTGTGTGTGCCACTGCCAATGCTTGAACTTTTGTCTTCCTCGCCTGGTCTTCAGGCTGAGCCAGTTTGTATCCCTCACAACAAAAAAAAGATTTTCTGATTTTACTAATCTTGACTTCTGATAATGAAACTTCATCTCGATAAATTCTATCCGTCATAGTTATGGACCATGTGGACAGAATTAACTTAAAGTTTTAATAGCAAACTTGTTGTTCGCCATGACCTAGAGCTCTGGTCATGTTAAACAATGATTGCTTGACTTGTAATCTCAGAACAACAAGCATCGTTGTTTCAGAACCGTGCAATCCCTCATCATTGTTAGTGAGTTGTTATTTTGTTAACTTAAAGTTTCAAAATCACAAGTACCATATGAACGTAACTATTGTCGGGGGGTTTTCCCCCCCAACAATTTTTTTCACCACTTTTATAGACCCCCAACAAACAAAAATATAGCCTGTGTAGAATCAAGGTACAATCATTGCTTGTTACCCTACTGAGTCCAATCTATATTTAACGACAGGGTTGGGGAACTAGTTTCTGTTTCATATCATCTGTACACAATTTCCCTTTTAAGATACAATTTAAAGGGCAAGTACAGTGATGGGAAGGATGTATCATGTCCTCATAATTATAATGACACATTGATCCTGATCATATCTTTGACATAAACAACTTCGAATTTAAAGACCCATACATATGTCATTCACCTACAGCAAAGATTTAAAAGGTGCAAATATTTCATAAAAAACAAAAGCTAAATCATAATACAGGTAGGTGATACATATCAATCTTCCAGTTTTGCTTAATACTCCACATCAACGAGAAAAAAAGCTTTACAGCTGTTTAGAGTCATGGACATCTATCTATCTCCTACAAATCAAACAACATTCAACAAATACATGGATGTATCTGTAAAGTGCTTGGCAATATTGAGCATGGACTTAAATTACATCAGCATGCATTATTGACAATTATACTTAGATTGAAATTTCAACACGCAAAAGATGGAGCCAGCCTACCCCCCCCCCCCCCCCTTCCCCGGGAGGATTCTACCTGTTCGTAAAAATTTCTGGATATGCCACTGGTGAGTATAGTACATACATTAAACAGAGGATGTTTACAGACAGAGCCACTCCGTGCACCCCCTCCTGAAAATTAGAATAAAAGCCAGAGGGAAATGAATTTTCATTGTGCATGGGGAGATTACTGTATGTTGAGTGATGCTCTACGTTCCCCTAACACAGAGACAAGGGCCTAGGTGAAATTGATCTCTGCATGTCTTCAATTTACTACAGGCGGAAGATTTTAAGAGGAAAGCATATATAGCAGAAAGGTCATTCTTCAGTCAACTTATATAGCTTGTCAAGAAATGGGGATCAATTCCATTACATTCATAGTGTGGCTTTTGATAAATTTGATCTAGTCAGATATAGTCTCATAAGTGAGAAATACCTCAATAATTTGAAGGTACATATATGCCTATTGATCAGTGGAAAGTAAAGGTTAGGTGATGAAAGTCATCACTTTTGCTTTTTTATTTCTTTATTTTAAGAGTAAAGCGGAAATCCTCTATTTCTTTTCAAAATGCCTTTTATGACATGAATTAAGCCTGCATTATATCCTTTTAGTAACACCCCTAAGTCATGTCACTGAAAAAAAAATGTAATGAAAAAAATAAATCAGTGCTCAAGGGGAATAGCCAACTTGTACATTTTTATTTCCTATATCATGATAAGCAATAATAATTCCAGGGAGGTATAATGTTGGTCTGTGTTTATGAAAATGATTGCTTGCTCAATGAACTGTAGTCAAATTAATGAAGTAGATTGACTTCAATTATATCCCACAGACATCTAAACCCATCTCTGATACCAGCCCTGCTAAGGAGAGTGTGTTGATATAATCTGTACTGACGATTACGACACGCATCCCCGACTCAGAAAAACAACGAGCAATCAAGGGTGAAAGCGCGCAGTTGGCGCCCGCGACATTTCTTCCGAGTGACCACGTCAATCCCCCCGGAGAAGCGGCCAAATCAACAAACTAGTGTGATTGCATGGTGGAGGAAGTCCGAGTGTGAATTCTACCTATACCTAGGAATGTCATGTGTGAGGGAGGAGCATTACATTATGCAGATCAAGCTTGATAGTGGAGTGAAGCAGACTTTAGGGCATTCTACACCCTGTTTCTTTTACCATGATTTAACTATCTTTAATTTTGTTTGCACAGAAAACAGGATCTGTTATGTGTATTTTAAGTAAATTCTACCAGTTTTGTCAAAGAGTACATATAGGCCAGTATTATTTGTGGAGGAAATATAAAAAATATCTTCCAAATATTTTAAAACCTTAACTCTGAGTAATCATTTCAATTAGAATCAGCATGACCAATCAAGACCTACAGAGGAAAAAGATGCAAACTTGATCAAGATATTTTACATCTAAATGACTGCTTATAATTCAGTTTAATTATGTTATCTGAACAACAAAATAGAATAGTTAATTCAGGAGATTAACATTAGTAATGAAGGGTAAAATTCATCTATTTGATTGAAACATCAATATAATATCTGTATCTTAAGCAGTTTTTAACAGCTGCAGTGTATTGCATCAGTCATAATCTGTCAATATTTGAGGAGCTCTTTAGCTACTCTAGAAGGTCAATTTGATTTTGAGATTGTGGTATTAAGAGAGATATCAAATCTGTTGTACTGGATGAGAAGAAAAGATGTGGATAGCATCACAAGCATGATGCTATCTCAAGTTAAGTAGATGTGGGTAGAAACCAACTCTAGAATTTTTCATTCACTCAGTAGATTCTAAGGATATTTGAAAAGCTCTCCAGCACATAAAAGGGTCAATTTGATTTTGAGATCGAATCAGACTTGGGTTAACCTGTTTGTTGTCTGGGATGAAAAGAAATAGGAATCTCATTGTCCTTTAAAAACATCTCCATTGCTATCTTATGAAGATATGGAACCACTCCATCTAGATCATGTGACCTCTGAATTCCATTCACTGGACACAAATGTCATTTTGTTACTAGTAGGTGTGACAGTTTGATTTCATGTGATAAGCAATCTATCAAGGGTTGGGACTGCAGAAAAGGAAAATAATAATGTGTAGCATGATGTATCGAGGCTGTCAAGCTTTAAAATGTAGGTCTTCCCTTTGGAAAAATGAGATAAACACTTTCAACGACGTAACACCCAATATCAGTCATGCATGCTAATCAATCCATTAGTGCCCCCAAACTCTTTAACTCTGGCTTTGCATAATAACTTGAAGACTCCCACTGCTTCTCCAAGTCATATTGCACACCTTTCCAAATCTACATGTACATTGTACACTTACATGTAAGTTACGTTGCAAATTCTGTATTTGTTTCATCTGGTGTTTGCATGTTCAATATGCACACACAGGAGCTTTGAACAGAGAGTACATGTACATGTAGAAGCCTACTGGAGTGCAATGATATAAAAGATCCCCAACTCATTTGTGGGGAAAATGATTAAAAGCATCATTCTTCCTTATAGATCTTTATTCTGTTTTTGTCTGATATCATGTAGTATTTACTTGGAGATCAGTCAGCTTAAAGGTAAGTTTCATTATAGATTCATGACATTTTTCTAGAAGTATGTATCAAAGTGAAATAAAGACATAAATATTTCCCATTTGAAAAGAACGTTTCTTCATTCAGCCCTTTGAAAGATTTGGCTTTTTTTCTAGATGGGCTAGCTAGAAGAAAAATGACTTTCTTTTCAGACTAGCATGCAGGAGAGCAATTTATTCTACCTGTGTCCACTAGTGTTATTTCCCTTGGGGAATTCAGCTGTGAACAGGTAATCTCTCTAGCATGTCGGGTAGCAACCTCAGGCATCAGATGAGTTTATATATGGTACACAACATTTCTGTACCTACATGTAACCCTGATTCAGATGCAGAAACTATATGTTTCTTACAATAATCATATATAGTGATACCAACAGTTAATCAATATTCATATATGAATATCATGTAGGGAAACAGCAAAAAAATATCGTAAAACAAAAAGGTGATTTGTGCAACATTTCGAAAGATACCTAAATAAATCAGAGTTGACTCGTCATCGTCAGTTTTTATATATTATAAGAATGATACATTGCTCTCCCAATTATGTTTCTTTATATGATGAATATTTATGCAATTTGACTCATTTGCATGCCCCTTGCATTGCTTCATACAAAATTTTCACTCATGTCAACATGCAACTCCATTAATCTGGTAGGGGGGGGGGGGGGGTCTCCATTGAGTTATGCATAAATTTACACAAAATCTATTTACACATGCACATAATTCACAGTTTTTGGTTATTATGAACTCCGAAACCTGTACCGAAATTTTGTAGCTGTGATCAGTTGTGCTTACACTTAATGTATGGTAAAGTTTATGAAGCACAAAAGAAAATAAAATTTCAAATCTTCAATTTTTAGCATGAAGTTTAATGCCCCTACACTTGTATGATTTTGAGAAAAGAGATTTTTTTTCTTTTAGTGTTGGAATTTAATGATTACAATGAGGAAACACACAGAAGATAACATGCCTGTGGGAGGGGGTGGGAGGAGGTGGGTGGGACACTATGATTACTTAGAGGCAATTATAGAAAGATTGAAGATCTAATTAAACAAAGACAAATACTGCTCATCAAGTATTTGCAATTGTAGGCCTATATGAATGTTTGTGTAAAGAATGTGGGAGGTGGTCCCCCGTGTGTTTACGAATTGTTTTGAAAGAAATCCTTAATTGATTTGCTCTTCGAAATGTCATTTCTTAATCAACCGCCCACATTCAATGCATTAAAATTAAACAGGAAGTGCATACATGTTTTTGTAGATGTTAAAGACCTCTTGTACTTGACAAAAATAACCTTAAAATGATGCCCGGTCTATTTTCAATAGGTATGACAAATTGGGTGCATATGAAAATGAATTATCATGCAAACTATTGCAGAGGACAATTGTGCTGCTTCTCTATGAAATGCTATACTCAGTGTTCAAATGAAAAAGAATATTGGGAATAAATCAATCAATACTTTAATACATGTTCATATATATATACTAGGCCTAATGTAAACATATCATGAACTTGAAAAAAAAGGAGTATTCTGGTGGGGGTAGAGTATAAAGAGGTATAATTTGCCAACAACCTCCTGGTTATAAGCATACAATATGATCTGTTTGTAGCCAGAAGGGTGTTAAGTCCCATCATTTGTACAGAGTTAATGTCCTTCTGGCTCCAAAAGATAATATTGTATCAACCAGATGATCATTCTTTACTACATGGAGGGCTATTTCCACTTTACAAGATACAAACAGATATGGTCTGAGCATGAAGACTAAATGTTAGCTGGGGTGATAGAATGAGATGCAACGCCTGGGTGAAATCAATCCAGCTTTTCGGTTAACATAATTATGTTGCCACTGTCCTCTAAATCTAGGTGAATTGTACAACGAGGCTGCATTCTGAGGTCATCATTTCTAAGGTATTTCCACCATACAGAATACATTTAATGGAAATGGGGTTCATTCAAAGTGTGAAATCTATGCTGCTTTTTTTTTCCTTTTTGACACTTTTTTTTGACAGATATTCAGTTAATCTAAGAGAAAAAATGTACTCTATTCACCTATTTCAGACTTAATTCTGATAGATATGCAGTCAAGAAATAAATACTGCTTTCATCGATTCAAATTTAGAATTCAGGATGCTTCCAATGTAAAAAATTCACTCGGTACAGAAATTGGGAGGGTCAGTCAAAATACAAAATGCTTTTTCACTGACATACACTTACAAATGAGAGACTAAGTACATGTAGGTATACAGCTCGTGAAGATCTACTCCCTGTTATTCCATTGGCCTTTTCTCAGACTTCAAAGAATGACTCAGGTGTTAGTATGGCAGTCCTCATTGCTTAGTGAACTGATTAATCGTATCAGTATTCATACTTACAAGAATTACAAAAAATAATAGGTTGACATCTTACTAAGATTGAATCCTAGACCCCGTTCTCATTACGAGATAGGAAAGTGGATCGTACTATCGTAGGGTGCGCCAGGGAGGTCCACTGGCATGCCACAGGTTCACACCTGCAGAGGGTAGTGAGATCTATCTTAGCACTCTCTGCACAGTAAACTGTGAATAGGCGCGCTCTAGATCGCGTTATCTCTTGTGGACCACCCCTCAGAGGTGGTCCGGTTTGGGATCACTGTGGATCGCTGTGGACCGCCGTGGAGCGCGCCGAAACGACATCGCTGCATTCTTACCTTTGAGGTGGCGTGATCTAGCACACGCTAGATCGCTCAATCCCTTGTAATGAGAACGGGGTCCTAATAATTGGTATGATATTAAAGGTACATGTACTTCATCCCTTTTGTATGAAGTTGTGTGAGTATGCAATAAATTACAAAAGAATTATAATTGGAAAACCTGTGCAGATGTGAAAAGGATTATGATTTGCTTTTAAGTAAGTAATAAAATTAATTTGATAACACACAATTTTTTTTACTTGAAAAAAAAAATCACATAATTTTTTGACAGTTACTAGTACATATACTTGCATTGATTTCTGAATAGCTCCCTCTGCAATTTTCATTGCTTACAAAGGAGTTATAGAACTTGTGACTTTGAAATTTCATAGGCAGCATCTACAGGATGTCTACTAAACCTGTGCAAAGTTTTGTAGAATTTTGTGTAAGTCTGCAAAAGGGATGAAGTACCTTTGAAAAGCTCAAGTACATGTACGCATTAAATATATCCTGAATTTTTTTATGCAGATTAAACCTTTGCATCTTACTATTAACGAAAACAGAAAAAATTTTGCATCAAAGTCCGATTGACAATTTTTGTTTAGCTTCTAAGGCATGCTATAGAACTCATAATGATTTCATAAACATGTACATGTATGAGCACTCTGCACCACAATTGGTAACTTTGTAGAGGCTTGATAAAATCTGAGCTGCCTGGCCTTACATGCTATCAGTGTATGTAATATGGTGTAAAAATGAAGCCCAGGAAAAATATGCCCTTCAAAATCATCATGTGCTTCACAAAAGTAAACATATACAAGTGACAGGAAATGCCAGACTCGTTTCCCCCATAGACTGCAGTGTTAGACTAAAGCGTACCCCCGTATGGTTTCGTAAATGGCAGTATTCAGTCTTAGATATCTTGATAATAACAATGCATATTTGAAAACCTTTCTATGCCTGGCTATTTATTTATCCTTTTGAACATCATTATACAAGACAGATATCAGAATTAAACAATTTATTAAATCAAGCCTCCACAAAGTTACCGATTCCCTTTAAGCCTTTAACATGAACATTCCACCCAGCGACAAAATGCACTGCTTTAGAATTTCTCTGAATTTCAATCAAGGACATGCATGTAACCTTCAAGTAAAGTGGGCTTTACAAACTGCATGCAGTACCCCCGCAACACAAAACAAGATGCAGAGAACTATAATTTATGATCCATGTCAGTTTTGATCTATGAAACCAGCTACATCTAATATAACAACACTACAGTGTACACGTATGCAGACTGGGTGAATGAAAGACCATTTTACAATATAGGGCCTACTACAGTACATGTAGTAGGATGCAGTTCCTTCGTGTAACAGTGTTCAACTCACAGATATCTTGTTCTGTGAGGTCAAATAATCTCTATGTCTGAGAGTGATACAAGGCGTTTACATCCACTGTATAGTGAATCATTCATTAAGGATTATTAGACTGCCTTGGCACACTAACAGTTTTTTATGTACATGTAGGCTACATGCACATGTATGCAGGCTATATTTGTATACAGGACAATGTATTTAGGTTATTTGTAGTATGAAATACAGTTAAATTTAATCTTAAACATGACATCTTAACTTTATTTATTCAGTGTCGTGTCACCCTACATGTGTACCGATCTATTAAAGTTTTTGTTTGACACAATACATGCAATTTTTAAGTTTAAGAATATCCCATTTACTAAAAACAAAGTCTGCACATATTCAGTGCCTATTATATACTTTCATGGGGGTACAAACACTGTATTAGACTTAGTGGTGAGAATGAGTTCTGAAATCATTTTAAGAACTTATTCTGCCCTTTATCAAACGTGCTCTGTAATGGTTTTCCCATTGTAGCAATAGTGTGTCACAGCTATGAGTCTCTTACTCATTGAGATTTAATTCACTCTCATACTTTCAGCTATTCATTATCATAAATAAGTGGATTACACAAAAACTTCTATGGCTGTGTATGAATAATTAAGTACTGACTAATGGAAAAACTTATTTTGCATCTAGTTTTATCATAAGGAATTTTCTGATTTGTTTCTATCAGCCATCCCTTTTAGGTTTCTGCAATTACCATTATACATGCAGTTGATATCACATATATTTTAGGTATTTAGACTAATTGATATTTGCCATTTCTTGGGATTTACAGTCTTAATATGGAAGACTACACCAGTATACACAGCCAAGCAGGTTTTCATGTAATCTACCCCACTGGATCATGGGTAATTAAACTTGATGGATCTATTATTACAAGTGCAATGTTAATACAGCTGTAATGCACCAAGTCCCCTTGCCAGCATGCTTCTCTATAACATGTAATGTCCATACAACTGTCCATATACAGAATGATTGCAAAAAACACCCCAAATTTTTTACATGTGCTGCACTGCTTACAACCCTACATTGTCAGTACTTTTTATAATTACAAATACATAGCTAAAACATATATTTTGCTTTTATGGTGGGTAGGGGAAGATTTCAAAGGAAATGAGGTAAAAGCTGGAGAAAACAGCCTTGGAAAATGTAAGAATGTGAAGTTATTTGTACGGAACTTCAAATATCTGTTGAATAATGATTTGTCATACAGTGAAACAAAGGATTTTTCAATACATTGCAAAGTAAGTCTACACAGGATAGTTCACAAGCATCTTAAAATGGCTTTGTTTCTCAGAGACTGTAAGGCTTGGGTGAGGAATCTATTAAACTTTAATCAGATTTCTTCATTTCAGCCTCATTTAACACTCGTTATCTTCCAAAAATAGATAAACTACTGATCATGTGGGTGTGTGTATCTCTCTGTTTAACCCTTTCGAGACAATTGACCACATTTTGTGGTTTGGCTCAATAACTTTTTATTCAGAGCTCTAAAAAATATACCAGATACATGAGTAGAAAGAGCAAAAATTTCTGCACACACTATGTCCATTTTTGTTGCATTACCATATTGCGTTTGATGCCAGGAATTTTGAATAGGAGAATAAGTTTTAAAATCCTTAAATTGGCAACACATTGAGAGATTCAAAATCCTTATTTTTTATCCAAATTGGCAATTTTTTCAACTTTTGGACAAAATTCCTAACCATGTGTATTATTTTCAAAGACATTACACCATATTAGAACCATGTAGCACTGAAAGAAAAATATTATTGTTGCCAATTTGAAGATCAAAATGTGATCAATTTAGCCCTGAAATAATTCCTGTCCTGAAAGGGTTAACTCTCTCCATCTCTCACATTGTTTCATAAGGGGCGTTAATTAACTTTTGTAGTACAGAATGACTCTGTCTTTGTCTTTGTAAAAATTTTAAAGAGAAGAGTTCTGGGAAAGGTGAAAAATAATTTGTGAGCTTTCTAATTCCTTTATAGTCAGTTTAGAAGAACATCACAGTAAAAATGTCCCATGAAAGAGATTGCTTCTCAAATGCCCTCATAATCAAAATATGACAAGAAATAGCTGAAGTATGCAGTCCTATATACCCATTCCTGTGAGCAGTGCATGTGCTTTTCAGTGAGATTGCATCAATTTTTTAACAATTTGATGATTTCAAAAACTCACAGCATACATAAATTCTTATGTAGACATGATCAACCTTTCCCAATTGCTTTGAGACAGTTTCTTTTACAATATAATCGGAACACCAGAACCAGTTCATCATAAATGTCCTGTTTTTAAACTCATCAGATTGTTGACATGAAGAATTTGTTTTTGCACAGCAGTATTTTGCTATAGCTGATTAAAGATGGCACATCATTTTTGTTAAATTCACCATGTTTAAAAATGGACTTGCATTAACAACCATTTAAATCTGACATCAACATGAGTGAATACACTGCTTCCCATACAAAAAAAAAAAGTTTATAAATACATCTTGTCATCCACACAGGCATTGTTTAACTGTATAGTAGAGGTACAGAGTGCAGAAAATAGAAATACTTGTACTGTACATGTAGCTTTGATTAAAAAAAAGAAGAATACTAAAAAAATATTCTGCTCTTGAGGTATGTGAGGAATAAATTTGTAGCATGAATTTCCACTTGACCCATAACCTTTCTCGATCAAAAGAATGTCATGAACGTGACAGTTGACAATGGAATGCTGAAAATTATTTCCATTATTCCACCTTCAAATACAGAATGCATTCATTGCATTGAAAGTGCCGTAATAACAAAGCCTTGTTCCTATTTTCCACAAGTCGTTAGCAAAAGACATGAAACTTACCTTCTAGGACATAGCATTTATGGTGTTATAGGCTTTAGATTTATGCACCATTTTTGGAGCAATGAACTTACCAAAGTTCTGAAATGAGATTTCCTTTTACTTGATCTAATCTGTACCATTATTTTGCTAAGATTCTGAGGTCTCATTAATAATAGAGATTACTTTTAACATAGAATGAGATATTTAATGCTGTTAGCTTGGTTACATACTATGTTGCCCAAACCTAAAAATTGTATTCAAGGATTCTAGATTGTAAGAGTACTGCTACGATGATAAAAAGACATTCTGTGGATTTCCAGAGGTACACCAAATAGCAAGGAACGAATGTACTTCTATGAAATTAATCAAGTTATTTTATATGAAAATAACCAAGCAGTAACAGAAGAACAACTTCAACAGAGGAAAAGAGGCCTTTTAGGAAGGATTCATTTTTTTTTTTCTTTCTACAGCGGCTACAAAGCAGGATATAAATCGCAAGTGACGCAATGGGAGCACAGGCATAGAGACTATGAAATCTAACGCTTTCATCTTTATTACATGGCTAATGCAATTTGGGAATTCAATTACGGGTTTTCCCTTCCTAAAGAAGATTGCGATGTCAACATCCCCTCCAGACTCCATGCACAGGTATCATTACGTTAACAACATAGCAATATTTATGCTCACTCAGTCCCACATGTACATGTACATGTATGGACCTTTCAAATTATTCCACTTCACTGTACCACAGATCTCTGCATTGTAAATTGGTATAATGGAATGCCATGTTTGAGGAAGCTTTTGCGCCAAATATCAACCAGGCTAGACACAGTGTTTGAAGGAGATATAATACAATTCCTGCAATTATCTAGATTCTTTTTATAATTATTCTTTCTCTCTTTCACTTCCAGTGTCACTCATAGTCTACTCATTACAAAATGGTTTCATCGCACTCTAGGTACAACACTTTTCCTTCTCCATTCAAGTTATTTAAGAAAACGTTATTCTATGAAAATTGTAATACTGGTTTGATTTTAATCAGGAGGCTCTTCATGCAATTTCCTGATTTATATCTCCAGCAAAAATACTCAAAATGTTCTTGTAATTCTCAGAAAAGTGGGAAATATCTCTTCACATTCTTTTCATATCATTTTGCCAATTCTACTTTTCTTTTATTTTCTCCAAAAAAAATATCCTTATTCACTTACCAGTAAATTCTCTCCTTATATTATACATGTACATTTTATCACCACTGTATCACTACATGTACATTACATCATCCATATCACCATTGTAGTCAACAGGAAAGACATATATCATGTGTACATAAAGGAAATGTCTTGACACTGACATGGTAGGGAATGTTATTTCTACAGCCCTAGTATGAGCGACATAGTACATGATGTACATGTAAGACTTCTACATGTAGTGCCTGCACAAGGTAGCCTTGTTTACTTTGAGAACATCCATTTCAACAGGAAACGTCTCCTACGCAATGTTTATCTGACTCAGCTTTATGTAATTCTAAAATTTTAATCGCTTTTAAAGGCAGGTCTCCAACTCATGCATGACAGCATTCATTGTCAGTACATGTACATCAAGACACTCTCCATTACAAGATTGGATTTTAAGCTATTCTTGCAGTACATGTATGTACAATGTACATGGAGACCACTTGCTTATAGTATTTTGGACACATTTCAAAGTTTATCAGCTCTTAATATACATGTACATGTAAATAATGCAGAAATACATGTATGTATGGACATGTATCAGGGCTTCACACTTACAGGGATCAGAGAGCAAAATGACTCCCTAAGATTAAAAATGACCCAAAATAAGCCAGTTCCTAATTACATGTACAATGTAGTTCATGGCTCAAATGACCCTGAAATGACCCAAAGTTGTACACACACATGGATCAGTTTTGGTGGACACACTACTTGTTTAACATGTAAAATCATACTGGTGAGCGCATTGTGGTGCATACAAAATGATAGAGTATAAAGTCTATAATTGTACTCGAAACAAATGACCTTTATCTGCACATGCCCAAAATGGAATTACGAACTGGTTTATTGGAACAATATTTAGGATGCCCTTCAACAGTTTGCCAAAATGGCTGAAAGGACAGTAGCCCAAAGGAATTAAGAAACACCCTGACACATGTTGTATTACTTGTCGCTGGTGAAAGAATCACTGATCACGAAGCTCCGAAATTAACCGCCATGAATGGATCATCAAAGATAATGAGAGAAAAGCTGGAGAGAGGATCAAAACAATTAAAGATTGATGCACTAGGTGTATGTTAATCAAAATGAAAGCAGGGTATCGTTAGCAAAGAGTATGGAGATGAGCACCATGCCACAGCTCTTATGTGAAGACAACCTGTAGGCCTGAACTTTTTACTGGTGTCAATGCTCAGATTCAATCTTCGAAGAGTTCAATCACAAGTGAACAAACAAGATACATACATGTATTTGGATCTAAAGCTTAACAAATATATATAAACAATATGGTTGGCTTATCAAATAGTTAAATTCATGAAAAATATATCATAAAATAAGATGATCAAACAGGAGAGTAGAGAACTGAAATATAATGTACATGTATGTCAGCTTTGATTTGACTTGTATAATGTCCATGTATTGTTTACCTGCATACATGTACGTGTACATGTACATGTAGGCCTTTAACAAACCAGTTTCTGTTTCTTTTTTAATGGATAAATGGGGAAAAAACTGTTCTATGACTGTTCTTGAACAGTTGGTTAATCATCATTCTGTCCCTGTAATTCTTTTCCAAATTAATCCATTTCTAAATCTGGTCATCAGTTGTAAAAATTACAAACAAGTGGAGGAAATTTAGTTTTGGAAAAGCTCTGTAAAAGAGCTTATCAAGTCTCAAAAAGAGCCGTGGAGAATAATTACATATATATTAAGATTTACTCCCTAGAAATCTCACTTTTCGAGCAAAACTCTGAAAAGTGCTACAGTGATCTTTTTTCTTTTTTTTCCTCATTTCGTTATTACATGTATTAATATCACTCTGCAGCAGTGTGAAAATTGCTTTTTATCAACAGGAGCTCTTCATAGATTTTCAGCAAAGCGAGTCATAATAAGTCATATGTCCACTGACTATAATCTACAGGTGATACAAGGTATTAGAATGCTGAATTATCAATGCACTGCATTCGACCCAGATTAGTCACTGGCTATTGTATGTTGTATACAATGGTTTGGTTCATGCTGGTTTACACTAATCCAGGGTGAGAGATGGAAAATTGGAAATAGCCAGAAGTACATGTACATGTATTGCACTACTGCTTTCAGGTCAAAATGTGTTCAAGATAGAAAATAGGCCCATATGACCATTCATATGCAGTTTCACTACTCATTTAGGCATAGAACTTATATTATACTGAAGACGACTGAAATCAGAACTGGATTCTAAAATCGGCCTCTACAATGTACATTTTCAATATGCATCATCCAGAGTAAATTTTGATGGATTCTATGAGATTTTTCAATTTTCTTCATCACCAGATCTAAAAAAATAACAAGCTTGAATTCCTTTCCCCAATACTAGAAATGACAGAACTTGTAGTTGAATCACGTAAAATGTTAAGCGCCTTTTGCATTCAGACACTGGCCCCAGTATGGTTCAAGACCCCTTGACCGCTCCTCAGCACAAGGATCCGGAAATTCAATGTTTACGCGTCACGAATGTGGCTTTTTAGAGAGGAAGCCGATAGCCTTGTTTACACTCGCAGCCTCTAACAGGGGGAGGCGAGAGACCTGTTTACACACATGCTGCGATCGATTCTCAAGATAACTGGTACACCTCATCCTGCCCCCACGCTTCCTCCTTCCTCTGAAACGTGCATCCCAGAATGCCCACGCGTCACTCGGAATTATGCTGGACTGTCAGTGTAACCACTCTGAATGCTCTATTAAAGGGACACCTGAACAACATTAGATTCTCCACGAGAATTCCACGAAATTGGAAGTAAATGTACTTGTGCACCCAGCACGTCTTATGTATCATTATTGAAAGATTCATACATGTAGCCTAGATCCCAGGCTTAAGTGTTTTCTCCTTTCTCACTACAAGAACAAATCAAACTTTTCATCACAAAATCATTTTTGTTCAATTATTATCAACATCTTTTTCTTGCATTTTATTAAATTGAACTTGCCGGTCAATAAGAGAAACTATGAAGTCTCCAATAAAGCAAATAGTAAAAGAAAAACACAACTGACCACGATTGTATTTCTCAAGTCCTTACAAGTCATCCTCACTAGCAGAGTGCCTCGACGATACAGGTGACTACCATTTATTTCTGTGTCTAAACCAATGGAAAAAGCATTTTTAAAATTGATAATAAATGCCTTTATACTAGACTACTGCAACCTCCATGTAGTATACCCAAGGAGATTCTGAGGCACTTTTATACTTATTTTCACTAAGAAAGGAGGAAAAAACTAATTTAGCCTGAAAGTTAGACTCATCCACTGCAGCCAATGGGCCTTCCATTTCATGAACAAGTTGACACTTTTGACGATAATGTCTGCAATCTTAATTGCTCACAGTTACCCATCAAGAGGAGTCACTACTACATGTACACGTTTATGACAAGTCAAGGACTTTAACGTGTGAAATCCCTTACAAAGTTTGGAAAAAGACCCAACAGTCGATTAACGAATTCTTACCCTCTACTTCCTCAATCATGACAGACATTTCATCCAGTGATTCTAAATAATTTTTGTCATCAATCAAATTTCAAGACTTTTAATGGGCTACTACATGATGTAATTAGCAAAATACTAATATTAGGAAATAAATATATAAATGACACAAAGATTAAAGGTAATGTACAGTTTTGGTAAATCCTCAAAAACTTTTCATCTGATTTCTTGGATTTTTGTTGATAAATAGCAAGATACATGTATATGTACTAGCAATACTAAAATGCTGTGAAGATTTCACCTCCTAAAGTGGAATATTAAACAAATGAGAGGTGAAAAAATAATTTATATACCAGACCAGGGTGCCGTTGCATAAAACTTGCTATTATAGTAACTTTGCTATTATAGTAACTTTTCATGGAATACTGGATTTTGATTGGCTCTTGAGCAATGTTACCAAGGTAGTTACCATTGATGGCAAAGTTAATACTATAATAGTAAGTCTTTATGCAATGGCACCCTGGGATGTAAACTATCAACAACGACAGTGTACACTGTGCACTATTACATAAATAGTGTATGGTCTATCATGCACTATACTGGATTACAGTATGTGCATGACAAATACTAAATTATCCCGAGTGCAGTTTTATTTCAAGGAGGCCGCAGGCTGAGGTGAAAAAGACCTGCACGAGGGATAATTTAGTATTTGGAGTTCATATAGTCCAGTAATGGTGCATAAATAGAACATGCACTAAATATAGTAAATAGACTCCTAGATCTATAACTGTGTGTACTAGGCCCTTGCAAAAATCAAAGTTAAAGTGCACGATCATGCACTATAACAAAAATTCTGCACGTCACGTGATGCGAATCTAACCAATCACAGCGCGTATTATACATACACCATTTACTACATACGCCATTTACTACATACGCATGCAAAACCTATGAGGATTGTGTTTATGCTACACACAGTGACACAGTGACACACATATGCCATCTCCATGCCTAATCCCTGAGATTGTTGTTCAGGTAGTTGTGGAGGTGGAAAGGTGGAAAGGTCCTAGCGTAGGGCAGTATGACCCTGTTCTCATTACGAGATTGGAAAGTGGATCGCGCTATTGTGGGGCAACCCATGGCACGCGCCAAGGAGGTCCACTGGCACACCACGGGTTCACAACTGCAGAGGGTAGCGCCATCTATCTTGGCACTCTCTGCACAGTAAACTGCGAATAGGCGTGCTCTAGATCGTGCTATATCTCATGGAGCATCCCCTAGAAGTGGTCCAGTTTGGAATCATCGTGGACGACAACATCGCCGCGTTCTCACCTTAAAGATGGCGCGATCTAGTACTCTTTCTCAGTAATGAGAACAGGGTATACATGTATGTTGTCGTGATCTAGCGTCCCTTACAGATATTTACAATAAAATTCACCATAAATCATGGATGGAATACCAAATGATCTCGTACAAACATCTTTTGATACAAGGAGAGCAACATGAAACTATATTTAAAAACATGTTTCTTTCCGATTTCTATTTTGCCACCAAAACTGTATATAAGCCTTTAAGTCTGCTCACGCTGTACAGAAAAAACTGAAAACTTGATATTTCTTTCCAATTTCTTTTTTTGCTACCAAATCTGTACATAAGCCATTAAGTCTGCTCATGCAGTACAGAAAAATTGGAAAACTTGATATTTCTGCAAAGTTGAGTTCCCAAAATGTTTTTTTGTTTGCAAGTGCTGTTATCATTATAAGCAATTATTGCTATTGACCACACCTTGTATCTTTAGGTCTTCTGACTGCCTTTGGAGTTCACATGTATATAAAAACCATTTTAAGATTTTGAATAACAACATTTTACTTTTAAATTTGTTCCCATTTCAAGATAATAGGACGACAGATTCAAAACTGATCATGTTAAACACAAAATAACAGGAAGTTGTTTTAACCATTTTTTCCTGTGATCATCACAATTTCCCTGAAATATCAAATTTCCACAGCTATATTTGTAAATTTCTATCAAACTTCTCTGGATAAGAGGCATTATATTACATGTTTGAGGGTTTTCTTGTTTCAAATGAACAACAAATATTCGACCACACAAGAAAAAAATTGAAGTCCAAATCTACATGTGAAATCAAATACATGTATATATGATTACATTACTTTCCTCATGAAGTTGCTGGTAGTGTTATCATATCACAGCTAACAAATTCATGCTTTCATACTTTTACTCTCAGTGAACATATGGTTATGGTGTATTACGTATTATGACAGCAAACTGAAATCAAGAAGACATGAAATGGAGGACATCATCACTGCTGCATTGTGGGAACAGCAGTGGGAAGGAATAGAAAGTGCATCCAACAGAGGGCCACACACAGTCAAAGCAGACTTTGAAAAGGACCGAAATTCTAAGTTTTGTTAACATTCAAAAGTTTATATGATATATGTAATGCACATTGTATTTGAATAAATCTAAAATAACTGCAAATCTCTTTTACATTTGAAAAAAAATGTGTGAATATTATCTGACATTAGCCTAAAAAATTAGGCTATCAGTACAAGGGTGTAGTACAAGGAATGGACCAATCTAAGAATACCCCTGTCATTCATGCATTCAGCTCAGGTTATTGTTAACACCAGACTGAGTCAGCCCACATTAAGTATTGACATAGCAATATAAAAACCATGTCTATACTAAGTAAATATGTTTGTACCAGACTGTGCATTCACGTTGCACTTTGTGCATCCTGTTCATGACAATTTTTGGTGCTGATGAATGATTTATAATATTTTTACTCTATCATATTTCAAAGAATCTGTCACTGCTGTTTTGCACCCACCTCATTCGCCACGCTTTTCATTACTCTAACATCATATGAGAACATGCATTAAACTACATTCCAAATGAAATCATCCTATTTTTTCCTCTTGTTACTCAGCTTTCAAAATCATTATCACATTTGTTTTGGCATAAATCATTCCTTTGCACTTTTTAATGTTCAAGGTGGGTTATGCAATTTTCTCAGAAAATTATATTTCTGTAATTACCAAAAATAAAACTTGCCTCATTTATGTACCCCCTCAGTTGTGATGTTCTAGGGACAATTTCTCTGCAGTTTACTTCAACCCTGCATACATCTACCAAGCCTTGATAGTTGATACTAGCCCTAAACCTATTAACCATAAACCTATTAACCATAAACCCCATTACCCTTCATCTTTGACAAAATAAAGCCCAGCGCATTTGTCACCGGAGCAAAATGTCAGACTACCACCCTCTCTCCCACCTTGCCCTGCCCTGCTCCTCTTAGATGTTGTTTTGGGTTTTTTGTTCAGTGCTTACCATTACGACTGACATCTAGCTCCAAGAGGTTCATAAAATTGCCGATCTCTGCTGGCAGTCTCTCAAGTTCATTGTCGCTGAGTCCGAGGACGCGGAGGTTGGTCAGGCGGAAAAAATGCTGCAAGAGACAAACAAATTGGGAATTGAATGGAATGGCATTCACTAGTCTATATTTTGAAAATCATCTTAGTGAAAAAGTGTTGAATTGAGATACTATTTGCAATCATGATAAACATACACAATTAGCAGACTTAAAAAAAATAATGAATACAGGAGTAAACATTTGCTGCAAGTGCATGAACTATAAAACCAATAAAATACTTATCAAAAATATTTCAGGAATTCACATCACAAGATGCATTATCGCACTCTTATGCCACCTCTAAGACTGTCAAACGATTTGATGGCTGTGATCTAAGATCTTTTAATGATGCTGGTTAGCAGAATAATAATTCTATGGTGGAAATTTTCGTTAATGATAATGTCTTCAGTCATTCACATCAAGATGCATCATGAAGGTACTCCACCACCTGGCGCCCTCTTGGTAAATCTCATCATTGCCGAGTCACTTCACTTATCAACCATATCACGTCTCACGCCTCAATGGGCCGTAATACCCTTCCATCTTTCTCTCATAATCGCCCAAATTTAATATCAGCCGTATTCTGATCCACCCAAACTGTGCCTTATGAAATGCAGAAGCGTAAAATGGCCTACAGAAGTACCACGTGGGATTCTTTCCCATGTACAGTACATGTAGCAGATGTACATGTACATGTACATGTACGACAAGGGGAATTGTAGGTTTGGAAGCTTTTCTTTGAGTTCTGGTAACAGAACTGCTTTTAACTGGCAAGTGCACTTGAAGAAAATGTTGATGTTATGTTGCAAAAAGTAATCATTCTTAAAGTAAACACTTCAATTTGCAGAGACTACAATGCAAGTGAACATGTACATTTACAGAATGCTATCATTTTTCCCAAAAAATTTTATTGTTTGTCCTTGGGGGTTTTATTGTGTTTTTCCTTTTCTTTTCTGTCTTGCTTTCAATACAGATCTCAATATATGTACATGGAAAATTATCATTATCATAAATGCACACAGCCTGTTTGAGTTATCGCACGAATCTAAATATGTTACAATGTACATGTACATGTATACTGTATTCTGTACATGCACCTAATATACATTTACATACATGTAAATGTTTACTAATTTTACTATACATACATATATTGTTGTCTTACAGTTTACAGGTGTGTGAGTTACCACAGAGTTTGGATTTATATGCATGAACAAAAGTAGTGAATAGTATACACTGATCATGCTTTGCTATCAACATGTACAGAAATACTAAAAGTAAACACCCACACTGACTTCTGAAATGACATTTCCAAATTCCTTCCCCATTCCTAACTATTGTTTGGGGTCATCTTTATGGAAGAATACACATCAAGGATTTTAATAAAAGGCAACAACGGAAACATAACCAGTGTCAGGGGTCATTAGCTCATCACTGCAACTGAAATAGAAAGGAGATCCAGTAGTCTTTAAATACAGATTTTAATCCTTATATGGGCTGTTTTTTTAATGTAAACATGTAAAATGATGTCATACATGTACATGTTTGTAGGCCTATGTGTCTGCAATAATAAAAAACAAATTTCAAGGCTAAGAAGTGCAGTTTGATATAGCCAATGTAGACAGTAGTCTGCAGGCACAGTCTAAAGGCCTACATGTACATGTAGTTAGCCTACAAATGTATGTACAGTTGTACATTGTAGGCCTACATGCACAAGCAACATGTATTTCAAATTTTACAAGTATATTCATGTATAATTTTCAGACATTACAAGTACATGTATATTCTATTACACAATTTGAATTTATTTTTTTTACTCTTTATTCTTTTCTTTATTTCTTTTTTTCATTAAATTTTTATTGATTATTCTTTTATTTCTCATATTCAAGTAGTATATTTGATTAATATGCGAGCCCTCACACCATAAATAGAAACCTTTCAACTGGGACAGAAGATGAAGAGATTTATGGCACAAATTTTACTTGTAAATCTGCCATCCATACACCATTGCCATACAATTTTAATTGAATGTACACCTACATGTACATCTAGATAGCCATCCAGGCCAGTGCTTCCCTAGAGAGAAAACAGGTTGCTTTTTCTGCAGCTAGGTAGTGCTGCAATTGCAACGACAGCCGAGAGGCAAGTGTACACACCGATGAGGACAACCTATGATTTCCCCTGGATCACAACCAACAGGGATGGGGTGTCAGCTGGCCTGAAACTCCAATCAAATAATATTCGAGAGGGTACGTTGGGAGCTCCGGAGATCATGCATGCATGTACTTCAGCTTGGTTGCCTACAGGCTTTCAGGGAACAAATTCTTCCATTTCAAATTGCTGGCTGAAGGCTTGACTTGGTTGCGCGGTAATAAAATGTGGGGGTGAAGCAAAGGCATCAATTTGTTATGTTATGTGTACATGTTTGGCAAGAAATGCACCTTTACAGATCTCTGCATTTCACAGTCAGCCTCATTGGAAGGTCAATGCAATAATGTGCATAAACCTACAATGTAAAGGCCTTCACACAAATAAAATTTCAAGAAAATTTCATCCATTACCAGTGACAGATTAAGAAAGAAATATAGATCCAGAAAACAAGCAAAATTCTTACAAATGCACATACATGTATTCTAAGCACTTCAATTGACTGTACATGCCCACACTATATACGAAGAACACTTCTACATCTACATGTACATTTGTATGTCTTGAATACTAGACTTCAGTGCTACAATCTAAATAATGGGCACACATGAATCATGTAAATCATACTCTGATTTTAAAAAATGTTCATTTAACTTCACTAACCTACATACATGTACATGTACACCATGTACTACATTTTTCATCATACATGTACATGTATTATAACAAATGCAATAGATTTTTAATCCATTAATAATAATCTACTAGTCTGTGACCACCACTGAAGAAATGCATTGATTAGTAGTGACTGAAGCACTGAGCATATAAAATAAATGAGTATTTGATTAATTATAATAAATATATAAAATGTCCAAAATATAAGAATTCCCTTTTATTGTGGACATCCCCAAATATAAATGCAATACATTTCTAATACATTAACAATGATGTATTTATCTGTGACAGTCATTTTAATACTCAACAGATGTCTGATTCATAGAAACAGATTCCGACATGCATATGAAACCTGTTCAACAATGACTCATTCAAAAGAAAAAATAAAACAGAATAAAAGACATTTAAAGAGAAGGTTGGGAAAGGTGAAAAATAATTTGTGAGCTTTCTCCTTCCTTTTATATATCAGTTTGGAAGGATATCATAGTAGAAATGTCCCCTGAAAAGGATTTTTCCTTAAATGCCCTAATATTCGAAATATGACGAGAAACCCATGTAGTTGAAATGTTCGGGCCGAACATTCATCCACATTGTGTGTGCAGTCCCATATACCCATTCCTGTGTGCAGTGCATGCGCTTTTCAGCGAGAATGGGTCAATGTCTTATCATTTTGATGATTCCAGAACCTTACAGTACACATCAATAGACCTGTTCACAAAGTTATTCAAATTTATGGATGTTTCTTTCCTGGAGACCTAGTAATGAGTTATGTATTCCATTAACCTGTTATTAATAACAAACTACAATACTTGGAATCCAGTTTGCATATATTACTTGTTGACAAGCCTCTGACAAGCTTTCAGGTTGTCAAGAACAACCTTTGTTTTAAAACTATGTTTAAAATTTGAATATATTTGTGAACAGGTTTATTCTTATGCAGACATGATCAACCTTTCCCACAAAGCCAGTTCGTAATTAAAATTTGCGCATGTGCAGATAAAGGTCAATTGTACGAAGTACAATGCACCTTTATACGCTTTCATAGAGTGCGCACCATGATGCACGCTCCAGAATGATTTTAAATGTTAAACAAATTGCACGTCCAAAAACACAGATGCTCGTGCACGTACAAATTAGGGTCATTTCAGTATCATTTGTACCATGTACTAATTACAAACTGGCTTATTGCTTTGAGACTGCTTTTTTTTTTTCAAACTGTAATTGCATGACCAGAACTCAACTTCATCTTTAAAACCCCTCCTCACAGAACAATACTCTCACGATTCAAGAGGGTGGGTACTTTGGAACAGGATTTCCATGGCAGATTCATTTTAATAGCTGTTGGAAGGTGAGTGGGGGGGGGGGGGGAATGACTCATGAATGTGTATTGTGTAACATACATTCGTTCTAATTGAATACAAGTGAAACTTGCAATATGCTAAGATTATTGCGGTTACAGTTTCTTTCATCATGCCTTTGGCATGAGTTTCGGTTACTGTTCTAAATACGATTCAACTCTGCTCCTTCAGAATAATATACATGTACATGAACATGTATAAAGTAGCAAGATAATGTACATGTAGAACCAATCTGTAAAATGCTAATGTTTGTGAAATTGTGATACAAATATATACTTCTCACATCCTAATATTACAAAGGTGCTTACATGTATGAAAATGATCTGCACTGTAGGCCTATGATATACCTTTTCAAATATCTCTCCCCGCGCCATGAAAATATCAATTTTTACCTTTTGACTGATTTGCAAGTCATAAGCATTCTATAGCAATTTGTAATTTCCAGTACATGTAGCCTACACCTACAGATACAGTACCCTGATTACAAATACATTCACACATTTCTTTGATGAAGAAAACAACTATCTGTTTTACCAATTTTCCATCTACTGAATGCATAATAATGCTCCAATACCTTGACTCTATGCTATGGGAATGGGGAAAAAACAATATAACAGAATACAGGAAAACTAATCTTCATGCACATTAAAAGTACTGAGTAGCAAAAACAACAGTTTAATTGTCCCTGTAGGATAAATCACTATGTACATGTACATTTGCAGTCTTCAAATAATTTTTTTTTTTTCAATTTCCAAAAACTTGGGGGGGGGGGGGAACACAAGAAATGCAAAGTAATATTTTTCCTGACTCATATCCTGACTATGAAGTTGTGCATAATGGATAAAATAATGTTTTAAAAACAATTGATTTGGCACTATACAAGTTACATAAATTATTATTATTCATGTGAACACATGTACATGTACATTGTAAACTGGCAGGTCTTTATCAGCTCAATACAGTTTCATGTTGGCAATACATTGCCAATATTCATTCTTAATTCTATGTCATCTACAAGTATATCATTAACATTGTACATATACATGTATTGTGCGTCACGCCATCATCCAAGCACTCTATATGAAGAATTGGACATGTCCTTTAAAACCAGAAAGGTAGAAACATTTGCGACATGAAACTTTCGAGAATTCTAAACGACACATTTTCACAGCAAGAAACTTTCATTATTTGCAAAACTTTACTGTTATGTCAATTGTCAATTATGATTCAGTGATTTTATGGCAAGAAACTTTTGCAAATCTGAACCACGTGCCAAATTTGCAAACATTAAAAGGTCTAGATGAAACATCGGTCATTTCTCAACAGGAAAACTTTTATCTCCCTCGAACAACATTGGGGTACTATCCTGTATAATAAATTGGTTTACATCAAATGTACCACTAACACAGATTTACTACATTAACCTACATGTATGTAATACACATGATAACAGTAGTTCACAGCCCTGAACAAACCCTAGTCACTTTCATCAGCTCTACATGCAATATACATGTACTACAGTACAAACCAAGTGTTGGTGAATTTTGTTCAGGTTTGGCTTATAATGGAGAGCAAACATGCATTCTCTATACCTGCAACAGCAATTACCATCAGTTTGAAAGCCAGAATAGCATTAATATAATATTAATAACACATAATGCTCCTTTCAGTTCTCAACTGACAACATAATATACCTGAACACACTGGGAAGCAGTGAGCAAGAACTGCTAATTACTGGATATGAAGAATTAATAAGTATTCATTACAACACGACTATCTGTGCAATAGCTTCATCATTTACAAACACACTCATTCATTACCTTCCCTTATACCACAGTCACACCAACAAGACCAAAGCCAGACTGACAACACACCGAACAAAAAAATTACATTGCCACCAATGGCCAAGAATCGGTTCGTTTGGAGTCGGTGTGGGGTCGCTTTGGCGGTGTGACTGTTGTACAAGCAGTATCATTTATCCTCTCTCTCTCTCTCTCTCTCTCTGCTTCCATTTATTCTCCTCTATCCCTTACATTTACATGTATACATTTATGTCTCTAATTTCTACCTGGGAAATCCTGATCTAATTATGTGAGGTGGTTACAGTTGTGAAGTTTATTGGTTACACTAGGGAAAATATGGGAGGATCTAATATTAGTACCAGAATCCATGGCTACCAACATACACTAGTATACAAAGACAAATCAATTGTTTAAACATATGAAACTGTTGAGTATCTCTTTTTTGACATTTTTGCATATTAAATTGTATTACTGGCAAGAGCTGCACATCAACTCAAGTTGTCAATAACTTCAGAAACACTCCTTTCCTTCCAGTTGTTCACCTTGAAAATGGGTTTTATTTTTAGCCAGCCATTTTGAATCATATGATCTGTATATCCATGTACATGTACAGTATGGCTAATTGATGAGACCTTCATTTGCTATAGAGCAGCTAACTAGTTTCACTTCATTGTGAATACATTTATGACTATGCAGTGTACATGTATGTATGTACATGTAGGCCTATATAGACAGACTGGTAAGATCTATACTGTACATGTACATGTAGGAAGTAATGTTTATACATGTACACTGTTCGTGTAGTTTACTGCAGCTTTAGCACTACTAAAGGGTCAACAAAGGTCACAGTCACAGAGCCAAGAAAATTATCCTAAATATGTGACACAATTGTAAGGAATGCCAGATTATAAGGGCGGGTTGTATTTGCAAGATTTTACATTTTTAAGGAATGTAGCTAAAATTTCATCAATACAGCAGTTCCACTTCCACAGAAATAATCTCTTGGTCTATATGTGTGTGTGTGTTTTGTTTTTACATAATTATAACCATCATTTAAAGACATTTATGTGCTATGTGCACTGTAATTGTAAAATGCAAACTAAAAATAGTTAACAATTTTTCATAATCTTGAACAATAAAAGAAAGAAAAAGAATGAATTAATGGGAAAATAAATGTACCTTATATGTAGATACTACGTGTACAAGCACATCATGAAGTCAAAAATTTCCATTCATTTTCATGTATTTAGGCCTGTTCGGAAGTTAACTGTAAAGAGTAATGAAGTTAAAATCCTTGTGTGCAAACTTTCATAGCCTACTATTACTCTTCTAAAAAATTGTTTTCAGGTAGTACTTTCAGCACAATTAGAACGCATTATCAACATTTAAATTTGCAATATTAATTTACAAAATCAATATTAACAAGCAGACATTTTGAAATATCATGTAAGGACCCAAAATACATTGTAGGAGACCAGCATGAAACTTACAACATATATACAGAGCATAAAGAATTCTGTGATTGGGCCACTTTATGTGTAATTCTATTCTTATGAACAACAGTACATGTACATGTACAGTGAACATGTAATTCACTTGCACATTACATATATGTACATCAGAATTCATGTACGTTACAGCAAGTCAAACTGATTTCGCACACTTGTATCCACTCTATCATTCTCGACACAGGACAGGAACTACAAGCTAATTCAATTACACATACGTACGTCAAAGGGCAAAGTGCTTTGACTACATGTATGTATCTGCTTATTTTGCAGACAAATAACCTTTCATTAATGTACATGTATACAGAGAGTCTAAACTACAATAAGACTGAAGACTACACTATCATCCTGATTTAGACTTGGCTGAATGCACTCACGGGACCATCACTATATGGGGCAGTGTCAATTTTGGCCTGTCACGACCTCATGTTGAAGAGGTAAAAACACCAATGTAATCGGCAAAATTTTGAGAAAATACTTCCTTCTACATGTACATTTTAGAATGATAGAATATCTAATTTCATGCCAGATCCTTCGATAGGATCTTTATCATCTTGATCAAGTGAAATTTTCGGGCTGTTTTTGGTCAGTGATCTTGTTCCTCTCCTGTTGCACACATATGGGCAAGATATCACACACTTGCCTATGGGAGGCAATTGCTCACGGTATGAAGGTACAGCGTGTAAGGTTATCTCCAATAACCTCGCATAAGTGTGAGTGGGCTGAATGTTGATTTGTTAGGAGTCAACACAGAGTCAATTCATCTGGGAAATGTCACAGACTGACACTATTTCCATCATGTCAATCAACTTTCTGCTTATTTGTACATGTACATGTACATATATGTCACTTAGTACCATGACACAAACACAAACAAATCACAAACTCCTATGATAAGATATTAACATTCATAAGTAAAATTTGAAGGGCAGGACTCAAGATTTGTATATGGGTGAAGCCATGGTAAGCAAAGAAAACCAAAAAATCAATGCTCATTTGAATACAAACATTTATTCTTAACCACTGATTCAAATCAATATTATTAATTTTATTGAAATCACTGATTTTATTTTCTTTTTTAATGGATACCTTGGGGAAAACCCAAAGCAGTAAATTGCCCTTCCAATATTTCAATTTTCTGAGGAAAACTTTGGGCATTCATGCAGTGTGTGGTGGTCAATAACAGGAAGGCATGAAGGCATAAAATTTTTAAAGGGGCAACAAAACTAGCATCAACACATTTTAAATCTTTAAAATACCAAGTGATGATAGCAAATTAAATGGCTAGACTAAATAAGGGTCCAACCACTCCAACATCCCTAAAAAATGAAAACAGACCACATGTATGCAATATTGTATCAACCATATTTTTTTTTTTTTTTTAAATCTAGATTCTAGAGCCCTATAAAATAAACAGTCAACAGATCTTGCACACTGACCACTGTACACTCAGCACTTGAAAAGCACAACTTTAAGGTACGATAATACGCCAGCAGCGGACTGTACCAGACCAGAAGAAGATCTTTGATTTGTTCCAGACTGATTAAAATAATTACACAAAATCAAAAACTAATAAATGAATAAAGGATTCATTAGTGAGTCTAAACAATCATGATAATATTCATTTATAATGACAAAAATAAAATAGGGCCTAGACTAGACTCTAGACTACATGATCTAAATGACAAAAATAATAGTTTATAGAATTATGCTAATAATAATAATATGAGAAGGACCAAGTTTGTATTATCGGGGAAACGACTATTGGCTATTCTCCATTTAAAGAATTTCGGGTTCTTACTCGGGGTAAATCCCTGATTTGATTAGCGTCCAACCGCAGCTCCTCCAGAGTACGTGCATAGCGGTACACATCGTCGGGTACTCCCGGCAGGTTGCAATGCCTCTTGTCGATGTATTCGACGTGCCTGTTGCAGGCCCGAAATAGCGGAATGCACTTGAACATGGCGCTCTAAAATCCTCCTCCGTCCGATCGTATATCCAAGGACGAAGTCAGCATGTGGATAAAATCCAAAAATGAGATGAATCCACGGCTGCAAAGGGGAAATACTACTGCTTGTTTCGCCCAGTTTCCGTAGTTTTTCCCGTAATATGCAAGTTTCAGTGATGGCCAATTTGCCTTTGCAAAGATGTCCGCCCTAGTGACGTCACTGTGAGCCACTCACCGACTGTGTGAACATGGAAGGATTAATGCAGCTCCATCACGATCACATAAACTCCGTTCAGTTCATACATCGCCATCTTGATGCTCCAAATAGAGCTGTCGTAGAAATAATAGGATAGGAAAAACAGTGGGCCAATAATATTTGTTTTATTAATTTTTTTATCAGAAAATGCAATAACATCTACCTTCATCCTTCTTGCATAAGTCTTTTCTTGCGAGATCCAATGAGAAATAAGAAAGTTATGAAATTTTGAAGTTGTAATCAATCAAACACAACCCTGTGACGTCATATATGCACCGTTGATATAATCATAGCATATATGTTTTACAAAAAACCTGTATGAAACAAACCTATTCCATCATCAGCAACTAAGAAAATTAAAAAATATGAATTTTTCTGTACTGAGCAAATGGGAGTGGAGCTCGCAAATATGTCACGGATTTGCCAATTTGTGTTCGATTGAGTATGACCATGATGACTATACTCTGCAAAGAGGACACTGTACTCAACGGAAGAAGAAGAAGATTACAACTTCAAAAATTCATAACTGTCTTATTTCTTATCGGATTTTGCATGCTAATACAGTGGAACCTCGTTATAACAAACTTCCTGGGACCAAGGAAATTACTTTTTTATATCGAAACCTTGCTATGTCAGTGCTAAAAAAAATCAACTTGCTATAACGATACTTTGTTATAACAGTGTTCTTTATAACGAGGTTCAACTGTATGTCTCTCTTATTTTATTGCTTTTATTAAAATGAACTAAATTCCAGGGTGGACTTACCCTTTAAATGGAAAGATGCGAATGACTCGAAAAGAAGCTGAAATGGATCAAAGGTTTTGTTTGAAAACACACTCAAAACCATCCATTTCCTCTTTCTCTGATATTTTTATATTTTTATTAAAATTAAGTAAATTCCAGGGTGGACTTACCCTTTAAATGGAAAGATGTGAATGACTCGAAAAGAAGCCGAAATGAGTCAAAGGTGTTGTTTGAAAACACAGTCATTTTTGTTTTATACCGTGGTCAATTTCACTGGTAGATTTTTTTTTTTTAATCTCAATTGTCTTCTTTCACTCAATAATAAACAATATGCAATTCTCAGATCTAAGAGATAAAACTACAATCTCATGATTTTCGATTATTTTCCTATTTCTCCCCTTGGCTTTTTTTTAAATTCTCAGTGGGGGTTGCAGTCATTCATTCAGCCCCCCCCCCCCCCCCACACACACACACACACACACACACACACACCTCTCTCTCTCTCTCTCTCTCTCTCTCTCTCTCTCTCTCTCTCTCTCTCTCTGTATAGGCTAATGCTTAGCAGAGAAACCGATGGCCACGGGTGAATGTCCCCTCCTCATGCCATCGATGCACTCTGCACATCAGGGGCAGATCCAGACTCACTCAGTTGGCAGGAGTTCAATAAAGAAAATAATCCTGAAATAACCTTTCTTCCCACTTTTCTCCCTCTTGTCCTTTTATGTTTCCTTCTGGAGGCTGCAGCCTCCAGCCACCCCCCCCCCCTTTCATTTGCATATGCTTCCTGTATAGGTCTTCCATATAATGTAACAGAGTGCAACTCTTTTATTTATTATTTTCTATTTCCCATCATTTTAATCTCCTGTTATTATATGTGATTGTTTTCTATTGATTCAATAAAAAAAAAATTTTTTTTTAATTTGAAGTTTACTCGTGTGACGCTCACAAAGATCTTTTCATACTTCTTGTACCAAATTTGTCGACAGTCACAAGAAGCAGTTATAAAGACAATATGGGGCCGCTGAAGACCGCTCGATATAATCCTTCCAGTGTTTTTAAGTTCGGTGGAGACAATTTACTGTATGTTCTCATTCCTAACACAAGAGGGAGGTATATAACTTGAAGCTCTGACTTGAATACTAATAGTAGAACATTAGACCACAGCGTTCCTCCAAAAAAATCTCCGTTTTCAGTAATATTTATGTAAATTGTAAGAATGAATAGTTTTCAAATCATTTTCTACTTTAAGTAAGGATAACTGCAATTAAATCACTCATCAAAATGGTCGTGAGCCTACTTTTTCAACGAAACTCTTCCTACAAAGTTGTCAAAACAATGAATAAAAACAGATAAACATGAAAGAAAATGAAAATAAAGAACGAAATAAAATATTACAAAGAAAATAATAAATTGAGAAGTAATCAACAATACCATATATATTATTCTGTTCTACAGTGGAATTTTAAAAATATATCCTAATGCTCTGAAAGGGCAATTCAACCTTGGTAATTATGATTTGTGTGAAAGGAGGAAAAATAAGAACATCATGCAGGATGGTGAAAGTTTGAAAGATATAGGGCAAGAAATGTGAAAGATATGGATGTTTGAAAAATGAAATCCCTAAGTCTATGCGAATCTCACATTGGCCATTTGGTGAGTCTATTGTGACCACTGATCGTTACGGAATTTTTTTTCCGTAGAGATAAGTGATTGTGACATACTTGCGGACAACTTTGAACTCTCCCGTTTGTACTACACAAAAGTATCATTAATTTCGGTTTTCTCCGAAGCGCCTTTATTATACCCTCGGGGCAGTACTCCAAATATATTGTAGATAGCATAAGTCCTTGTGAAGGAAAAAAAAAGATCCTACTGAGTAATTTTTTTTTTTTTTTTAAATGACATTTTATCAAGGACCCCATGGAAGAACAGCCGTACTTTGTTATTACGGCTGAAATGGGCTATCCGCCGTATGTAAATCATGATTTATAATTATTATGTATATTATTTATGTCATTGATTACGGAAATAAAAACAAACAAACAAACAAACAAACAGTCATTTTGTGTGTTGGAGCAAATGGGGGAGTTGTCCGCCACTACATCTATTCGACCAATTTGAAATTCCTACATGTATATTCATAAATTTATAATTGCTTGTCCGATTTCGAACAAACTTTTACCAATCTGCTTCCCTGGTTTTCCTTTCTTTCAGAGCAACTTGTCATTAAGATTGGAGTTGCCTTTAATTCATTTCATATCTAAAGCTAGTACAGAAGTCTAAGGAAACTTCAGAAAAAATTGCGTTAAATTCTTTAATTTTATTTGAAAGACTGTATATTTATGGGTAATTCAAAGACGCTACAGTGTTTGTTGCTGTTGTTGTTGTTTTTGACACCCCAGACCGTGATCTGATTTCTGCTACTTGTTGTTTGTTTGTCGCTGTTTGCTTATTTTGTTGTTGTATAATACACATCTTTGGAAGGTTTTCTGGACCAACATCCGAAACTACTATGAATTACTAATTGATAACATTGTAAATTCTTACTTTAAAGAAGCTTTAAAACTTTTTAATCTAGTTTGATTGGATACAGATCAGATTGGACAGAAGATCGTCCAGAGACTCAGCAGAAGAAGAAGAAGAAGAAGAAGAAGAAAAAAAAAAAGAAGAAAAAGAAGAAGAAGAAGAAGAAGAAGAAGAAGAAGAAGAAGAAGAAGAAAAAAAGAAGAAAAAGAAGAAGAAGAAGCAGAAGAAGAAGAAGAAGAAGAAGAAGAAGAAGAAAGAGAAAAAAAGAAAAAGAATAATAAGAAGAAGGAGAACAAGAAGAAGGGTGGAAAAGAAGAAAAAAGAGAAAAGGCAGGTATAGAGAACAATAATATACTATATGTCATTCGCAGGTAAAATTGTGTCACGTTTCTGATCTCTTGTGCTTGGTGTATTAGGCGTTGAAAGTTTTTTCGTCTCCTTGTTATAAATGAAGAAGAAGGAAAAAAAAAAACTTCAGAGCAAATCAATTCAGTTTCTTCAAACTTTCCATCTGACTGAAGAGACAAGAAAATTTGTTGAAACAAACACAAACTCAGTTGCTATTTACCCACATCCCTAAAGCGAATCGAGAGAGAAAGTGAGAGACTGAGAGAGAGAGAGAGAGAGAGAGAGAGAGAGAGAGAGAGAGAGAGAGAGAGAGAGAGAGAGAGAGAGAGAGAGAGAGAGAGAGAGAGAGAGAAAGATTATGATCCTATATAGGACTCATCTTGATGGTACTACATTGGAACAACTACACCTATACAGGACAGCATTTTTCAAAGTATTCGAGACATAACACAACCACTGCATTATACAATGCTGGCTATTCCAGGGGCGGTGATTACTTGTCATGGCCGGGGGGGGGGGGGGGGCACGACTAGCATCCGATGGGGGGGGGGCACGACTAGCATCCGATGGGGGGGGGGCACGACTAGCATCCGATGGGGGGGGTCTGTGACGGGTCATCCCCGACCCGACCCCCCCCCCAACAAAAAAAAGAAAAGAAAAAGAAAAAGAAAAGGAAAGAAAAGAAAAGAAAAGAAAAGAAAGAAAGAAAGAAAAGAAAGAAAGAAAAGAAAGAAAGAAAGAAGAAGATTTGCAATTTTATAGCTTCGCATTTTGGCGGATTCCTCTGTATATTATTTTGCGAGATCGGCGTTTGAACAGCCTTTTAGAGCACCTTTGAACACACAACCAAGCATTCAATTTACCCCCCCCCCCCCCCCCCATCGGGTATTTTTAATTTTCGGTAAGGGGGGGGGGGGACTCCTCGAATAAGTTCCAGGGAGAAGTGTACCCCTTCTACCCTGAATTGCTGACCCTGTATATAAAGGCCATAGCGAGTTTGCATTGTCTATTGTAAAATAGAGGGGAATCTCTGCTGAATACATATACGGTTTAGAGATCTAATTCTGCAGTAGTATGTGAAGGAGCAAGAAAGTTTCCCATTTTTAATAGTGAAAGACAGTTTGCCTTTTAGAAGCACTTTCAGGAGCCTAAACAGGATGTTGCAGATTTTACTCATTATTTTTTTGCTATACTTTTTTCATACTTCAAAATTTCATATCCCCAGAAAATAATTAAGGGGGGTCTGTACCCCCGTCCCAGTGGCATATCTACTGGGCAGGGGGCACTAGCCCCGGCGGCTCTTGAAGGGGGCGCAAAAAAAAAAAAAGAGGAGAAAATGAAGAAAGATTATGATCGTCAAGGATTATGCGTCCTCCATCTGCAGGGTAAATGCAGTAGAAATACAATTTTTGAGGGTTTAAAATGCTTTAAAATGATAAAATGTTCTAAAGTTCGGTCGCTTAGCTTCCTCGCTTATGTTGCTTCAGGATTTTCGGGCCGCAGTATAGGGTTCAAATTTTTTTAAAAAGTAATTCTCATTGCTTTACTCGCTATGCAAGTTTTATCAGCCTCTTCTCAAAATAATATTGCATCCCAAACACAGGATAAAGTGTATGAAAAAGCTTTTGCAAAGGTTCAACATTTGAAGAAGAAGAAAAAAAAAATCGTGGACTATTTCTCAAGGGTTTTCTTAAATTTGAGCCCCATCGAGAAGGAAGTGAATTGAAAAACTGTTTATCAGTTTTCGAAATTCGAATCTCTACTCCTCGATTGCAGTGCCCAATTGCGAATTTTCTGTGGTAAAATGCATAAGAAAATGCATAAGAAAATGCATTTTGGGTGTTAAACTATGCACAAAAACTGGCTACTGTGAACATGAACCTGGGTATGTACTCCAATATCACTAGCTGTTAGCTGTTACGTAATGGGTGGTGAATTGGATTTCTTTATTTGCTTGGTTGTGTGACTATTCATAGTGACTTCACCATGGACCTAAGCTTAGTCCGACTCACTTTACTCACCAAAAATTACTATAACAAATAACATTTATTACTGATATTTTGTTACAAGCAGGAAGACAGAGTATAAATCTACATTCTAATTTTTCTGTTTTGTGTTAGGCTTATAAACTATATCAAAATAATCAAAATTAAAGTAATTGAAATACACAACTTTAATAATTCGATGAAAGACAGCAAATAAGGTGTATTTGCAGTCTTTTATCGTACAATACTTCCAAGGTTCACGAATCAGTGATATCCATTGTGAGGACTGATTTCTTCAAGACGTTTATTTGGTATGTTGGTATTTATTATGAAACTTCATTGACATTGACATCAATATTTTGTTTTACAGTACAAAGCATTAGTATAAAGAACATTGAAAATCACATAAAATGAAATGTTAAAAAAAAAAAAAAAAGTTGAAAAATACAGCAAATCTTAGTCAGATTTAACATGTGACAAATCATATGACATAATAATCAAATTGGATATCTTATTGGTATAAACAATGATAGGGTCATAACACAAATTGCTTTACCAGAATAATCAATATAAATCATTGGCAGAATATGAGCGCAATGAATAAAATGAAGTCGATGAACTCTCTGAAATTTGTGAAAATATAATTTAATCGACCCCAATGATAATGCATGGCTGTGACCCCCATGGGATAAGTAAGACACCAATTAATAAGTGAGAGAGAGAGAGAGAGAGAGAGAGAGAGAGAGAGAGAGAGAGAATCAACAAAGTAAAACAGCCAGTTGTCGACAAAACGGTATACATTTTAGGGAAAATATTCTTACCCCCCCCCCCCCGGCCCCGGCCCCCACTTCTCCGTTTAATTCTTCTCTTTTCTTTTGGCCTTCTGGTTTAGGGTTTAGGTGTTCCTTAAGTCCTCATAAACGATATATATCGATAGATGGACGGCAACAACTAACAAAATTGAAGCTGCCTTTGTTTACCGGCCCTAAGAAGAGGGCATGGTTTCACCTTGACATTATTGTAAAGCAACATGTAGTCTGGGAGCCTGTCCCGAAATAGTCACCCCATTTTACCCATAAGATTTGACCCCGTAAAGTTACTTAGACCATCTAAGCCATTGATAAAAAGGTTGTCAGCCTGACCGTAGCTGCCGGGTTTAGCCCCCAGAGCCCCCAAAAGAGACCCCAAAGTCGGGTCGATTTCACCCCCATCTCCCCCATGCACCAAACTTTGTCAGTAGGAAGTAGTATGACTGGACATATCAAAACACAAAAAAATGACAAAAATTTCTGTCGGGATGGGGTGTCAGACGGCCCCTAAAAATTGGGGTAAATTTTTCCCTTTGAAGCCCGGGGACCAAATTTTGTCAGAAGGAAGAGCTTTGGATGTACATTCCAAAAATATAAAAACTGACAAAATTGTCCACCGGGAAGGGGGTGTCAGACCCCCTGAAATGAAAACCCCAAAGTGCCCTTTGGCAACGCTTTGCCCCCCAAAATGCTCTGTATGTAAAGGAAAACTATTTTCTTACCTTCTGACTATGATAATTCAAAAGTGTATTATTCAATTGACTTTAAATTTTCATAACATAATTTTGAGTATAATAATCTGCTTGGGGTGCAATTTGGTGTTAATTGGTCTTTTGATTAATAAGTTATGAAATTGTAAAAAATGTATTGCTTTCTCAAAAGTAGCCAAAAAATATTGTCAGGATTATGTAAACACACCCATTGTCCATCTTCACCTGTTTGACAAGGCATAATAGAAGAGCTTTTCAGGTATCCGTGGTATGTGACTGCCAGGCTGAAATGTACTATTCATGTGTTAATTGCACAGATACCAAGCAAGTTGCTCTATTATACCTTGTCAGATGGTCAATGGGTGTGTTTACATAATCCTGATAATTTTTTTGGGCTACTTTTGAGAAAGCAATACATTTTTCACAATTTAAAAACTTATTACTCAAAAGACCAATTATTACCAAATTGCACCTCATGAAGATTATTATACTCAAAATTATGTTATGAAAATTTAAAGTGAATTGAATAAAATGCTTTTGAATTATCATAGTCAGAAGGTAAGAAAATAGTTTTTCTTTACATTGAGAGCATTTTGGGGGGCAAAGCACTGTCAAAGGGCATTTTGGGGTTTTCATTCCAGGGGGTCTGACACCCCCTTCCTGGTGGACAATTTTGTCAGTTTTTATATTTTTGGAATGTACATCCAAAGCTCTTCCTTCTGACAAAATTTGGTCCCCAGGCTTCAAGGGGAAAAATTTACCCCAAGTTTTAGGGGCCGTCTGACACCCCATCCCGACAGAAATTTTTGTCATTTTTTTTGTGTTTTGTAATGTCCAGTCATACTACTTCCTACTGACAAAGTTTGGTGCATGGGGGAGATGGGGTGAAATCGACCCGACTTTGGGGTCTCTTTTGGGGGCTCTGGGGGCTAAACCCGGCAGCTACGGTCAGGCTGACAACCTTTTTGTCAATGACTTAGATGGTCTAAGTAACTTTACGGGGTCAAATCTTATGGGTAAAACGGGGTGACTATTTCGGGACAGGCTCCTGGCCTAATGATACAGGGGCACGGTATGAAACATAAACATCACGTCACATCAAGATCACATGATAGACAAAGTTATGACTGAAATTGGCGACCACTTTTTCCGAGATAGATGAGCGGTCAGCTGACTTTTAATTCGCTCCAATTCATTTTCCAGGCAAATGTAATTTGGTGGTATCTTCAAAAGTACACATAGAAATTGAATATGATTCTATGCTTGTATTCTTTGCCAGTTAGGCCTATGAATATTGTGTAGGCAAATTCAGATGGAAACCTAGAGGAAAAGTTAAATTATGACTTAGTATTTACACAATCATTTTAAAGTATGCACATTATCTGACATTATCACTTCGCTTACATGAAGCGCATGAGCAAATAATTCAATTCAATTCAAATCAATTCATTCAAACCAATCAAACATACAAAATAATAACATAATACGGTGAAATAGTACTACAATGGTTTGAATGAGATGTTTGGGACCCCTAGGAAGCAGAGCTTGTGGATGGGTCCGCTTTTAAAGGGGAATGAAACCCTGGGGGAAATCAATTTTAATAAAAAGAGATGATAGAAAGAAGCAATTTTAAAACAGTTCCATCAAAACCGGTTATTAAATGACAAAGTTATGAAAGTTTGAAAAGTCTCAATTCACTTTCTATGGCGATCCTCAAATTGGCAATGTTGCTTCAAAGTGACAGGTAGAGTAGGACAACTCTCCATGTGTTTTCTACACACAATTTCATATTTTCTCCATTATCTCTAAAGATGATGCTTGTCTTTTGTGAACTCAACATATGTTGTGTCAAATACTTTTCTCCACGATATATCTTGAGCTAAGAAGGAGACAAGCTGCACTTTGAGAGATAATGGGGGCAATATGAAATTTTGTGTCCAAAACATATGGAGAGTTGTACTACTAAACCTGTCATTTTGAAGCAACATTGCCAATTTGAGGATCGCCATAGAAAGTAAATTGAGACTTTTCAAACTTTCATAACTTTCTCATTTCTTAACCGATTTTGATGGAACTTTTTAAAAATTGCTTCTCTCTATCCTCTCTTTTCATTAAAAGTGATCTTTCCCCAGGGTTTCATTCTCCTTTAAGAAATATGAATAATAATTATATGGCAACGAGATGTAGGGGAGAGCGGGGTGAAGTGGGACAAGAATCGTGATTTGGCACTCTTTGCTTTGTAACTTCTAAAATATTCATTGTAGCCTCTTCATTTTTACATGGTAAATAATATCAATAGTATAGGCTACAAAACAGGGTATTTGACACAATCCCAATATATAGTTTTAGTTTTTATGCAAATAATCATTAAAAATGAGGTACTTCAACGGGGTGAACACCATGGAGGTGAACTGGGACAGTAATAGGGATGAAGTGGGACAGTAGGGGAGAATTGGGACCAAACTTGAAAATGCTAAAATCACCTTTTTTCTGGTAGTTGTCTAAAATAAGTGCTGGGAATGTTAAAGGTGATATATCACTTTAAAAAACTTGCTTAAGAGTCACTTGTATATAGATGCACGCCCATTTAAAGAATATTGGATGAAATGATGAGCGTTTTGTAAATTTTAAGCTATCTTTCGACGGTTTTTGGCTAAAATAAATAATTGTTCATAATATTTATGCATTTTTTTTTTTTTTTTTTTTGGGGGGGGGGGGGTTACACACAAGTTTATCTGAAGTAGTATGAATGATCTGTAAAAATGAATTGACCGATATGACTTTTTACGAATTTTATGTCTACTAGACCCAAAGATATTTTCATTTAATATGTCAATGGATTATGACTGATAAAAGCTCATTTTCCTTACATGCAAAAAGTGAACTGGAACAAGATGTCCCATCCCAAGGGTAAAAACAACCACAACAAATGCCTGCAAAATATTAGTGTTGGTATTCATCGATAACAATATTATAGCAAATTACAGGGTTATATGAGACTTATATATTCTGTTTGCGGGATATTCACTATATTATACTTGTAAATTATTTGACAATGAATGATGAAAAGTAGAAGAAAAAAAAGGTGGTCAAAAAAGACGTGAAAGTTAAACCTACAAGCAAAATCGCAGTATAACTGTGCATGGATGTATTTGTGAACATTTATTAAAACCTTTCGTAGGATTCAAACTAATTTATTAAAGGTTAATCACTTTTTGAGTTAGAGGTGGTGTCCCAGTTCTCCCGCTTCCCATGCAGTCCACCCCGCTCTCCCTACAATGAATTAAAACTGAAGGCCAAGTCCCCAGGCCAGCTGCTCCATTGAATCTCCAGTTAAAGGGGAAGTTCACCCCGAAGATTACTTAAGTTTAAAAAATGCAGAAAAAATAAAGAAAAATATTGTCGAAAGTTTGGACAAAATCCGTTAAAGAATAACGGAGTTATGGACTTTTGAAGTTTTGATTTTGTGACGTCACATGCGAGCAGCTCCTCCATTATGTTATGTGATAAATATTCCATAATATACAGTTTTCTCAGAAAATTTAGAATATTTTCGTCTGTGCATTTGATATATTGTCAGAAATGTTATTCAATGCTAGATTCTGAAAAGAAACAATATTAATTTATCGTGGAACGTAAAAAAAATGCCAATATATGGAATATTTATTACATGACCAATGGGCAGCTGCTCGCATGTGACGTCACGAATCCAAAACTTTAAATACTCATAACTCTTTTATTATTTGACCGATTTTCATCAAACCTTCGCCAATATTTTTCTTTATTTTTTCTGCATTTTTTAAACTCAAGTAATCTTCAGGGTGAACTTTCCCTTTAATGAACCGTGTAGTATAGAGCCTGTTTTCAAGGTCCTTTGTGGGGGATGGTTATTTGAAAATATAGGCTACAGAGATCTGAAAATTTACTCTCAGCAGTTAGGACTGAGGAGAGCCCACATCAAACATGTATAATCAGTTTCGACATGTGAAGGGGAAGGTATAGCATCGACTGTATCATCTGTATACTGTATACATATATTAAAATATCATCAAAAGAGAGGGATACTATATAACTAACATTACTAAGATGTTTGTCTCACGGCCATGCAGGCGTCGATAGAGTGGGGATTTGTCACACCCCCCCCCCCCCCACTCAAATACTGTCTGCAAATGCGCCACCTCTATCGGCAACAAAAAAAAGGAGGGTGAAAAAGGGGGAGAGGGAAGAGGAAAGAGAAGGAGAAGAAAAAAAGAAAAGAAAAAAGAAAAGGGAAAGGAAAGGAAAACAAAAACAAAGAAAAGAAGGAAAGAAAAAGAAGGAAAAAAACTGGCCAATTTTTCGCTCGCTTGCTTCGCCCGCTCGCAAAAACACTGCAATGTTAATATTCGAACAAAAGGCATCCCCCTTCGGCAATAGACTGCAGTCCCCCCCCCCCTCCCCCAAGGATTTTCAAAGTTCCGATATTCTTATTCCGGCAGCGAGGTGCTAGGTTGTCTGTATATCGGAACTTTGAAAATTCTCAGGGAAGGGGGGCTGCAGCCCATTGCCGAAGGGGGACGCCTTTTTCCTGAATATCAACTCTTTAATTTCTAAAATTTGTTTGCGAGCGACAGCAATTTTGAGTGGGGGTGTGATACCTCCCCCCCCCCCCCCCCCCCCCCCTTTAGCGACGCACCTGGGAACGCCCCTTTTCCAAGTTTCATAGGGCCGTAAGACGGTATTTTTGTCGTTAATATTTCAAGGATACCATAGATCTTAACGTGATTTATGGTCGGAAAATTCATAGAGGCAATTAAACGCAAAAAAAGAAAAGTATAGTGCAGCGCAGCTTTGACAGTACCGTACGTACTACTCTCGTTGACAGAATTCAGAACAGAAGATCAGTGCAGCTGCTTCAGCTCTGCAACATATACTTAACACTTCACCTTCGAAGTCTGATCTACGACAGGACCTCAATGAATGAGAAGACTCAGAGGAGCTCAAAATGTCTAGGAATATCATTGAAAATGATGACGGTTTACATGGAAACTCGGCAGAACAACGTCCTCTCATAAGTGACTCACCAGATGAAGCAGAACTTGAAGTGAAGAGGAAAAAAGAAGAGTTTCTTGTCGCTCCGAAAGGTACTAACTTAGATCTAGGCTAACACCACTCACACTTATGCGAGGTTATTGGTTAGCCGCTAACACTAACAGTTAATATACTATTAATACATGGTTGGGAGTGCGTTAGTGCGATCTGGCAACACAAAGGTTTTTATCGTGGTGTACTAACACACGAGGCGTAGCCGAGTGTGTTAGACACCACGATAAAAACCTGCGTGTTGCTGGATCGCACTAACGCACAAACTCACAACCATGTATTAATAGTTTTATAAAACGGGTCTACAATTTTAGTGTTTTCTTACAATCTTAGTGTTTGATCCGGATTAGCCGTGCGTTAGTCCCCTCGCCGTGCGTTAGTACTTTTTTTTTGCACGGTCACGTGGTGTTATTTGACCAATCAGGATGGCTACATTCTTGAACCTGTTTTATAAAGTCTACTACATCATTTACTAACGTTACTCGTTAGTCAGTAGTCACTCATAGGCCCTCGCCTATGTGGGACTGTGTCCAACATTCACTGTTGCAGCAGTCAAAATTAAACACTAAAGCAGACAACAAAATTGCTCTAACTCTAAGCAACTTAGCAAGATTTAATTTTCTTCACTTTGCTAGATTACGGTACCTGATTCAGGGACTCTTCAACTATTAGTATTACTGTGCCACAAATTTGGGGATTCAGAGTTGAAATTGAAATTTTAAATGGGTGATGTCGTGAAATGGGTCCCCCCTCATCCACTGCACTCGCTATCGTTTTATTGCGTGCAAATGTTATGGGGACTTCATTCCCCCTCAATAGACAGAACACGCAAGTGTGTACATACACACTGAATGAGAGGGGACTTAATCCACGATTAGGCCTTTAAATGATTAATTTCCTCTCATATATGAATGATCTAGGCCCTCTTCCATAAAAAGTTGCGTTTGATCACAACTCAAACAAATTTAAACGCAACTTCATTTTCAACCAATCAGGATCGAGTAGATCTATTATTTGGGACTTGTGTTTAATATTTTGAGTTGCGATTTAACGCAACTTTTCATGCAAGAGGGCCCTAGACTGGAAAAAGGCCTGCTTATACACACAAAAGTTATTGAAGCCTATTCACCCGTAAAAGCTTTTTAGTCTGGACAGAGTAAAGCTTATCTTCAGATAAACTTGTACTTGTATAAGTGACTAGTAGTAGTACTACTACCTACTAGAAATAGAATCTAATTCTAAGTTAGATCTAACGTTCGAATCTACGACTACGCTACTACTATTTCAAGTTCTTTTTTTTATTTTCCTAATATTCACTATTGACTGAAGAAGAAAAAGAACTTAAGTTGAAGAAGAACATGAAGAATAAGGAGGAAAAAAAGAAGGAGAGGAGGAAGATAGCAAAAAGGAGCAAGATGGAGCTTGAGAGGAGGAAGAACATGAAGAATAACCTTAACGGAGACAAAAAAAAGAGAAAAACTGGAAGGAGAAAGGAGAGGAGGAGAAGAAGATGACAACAAATAAGAGAGGAGGATGGGGAAGAAGAAGAAGAAGAAGAAGAAGATGGCAGTGAAGGAGAAGAGAGGTAGGAGGAGAAGAGGCTGACAAAAAAAAAAGAGTAAAACAGCCAAAAAGGAATAAGAGAGGAATCTCTAGGGAAAAGCAAAAAGAAGAATGAGACTAGAAAGAAGAGACGAGAAAGAAGAATAGAGGAAGAGAAAGACAAAAAAAAGAAGGAGCAGGTTTTGTAGAAAAACATATTGGAAGAAAAGTAAAGGAACACTCATACATATACGAGGTTATCTTAAAATTCAACTTATTTGTAAAAACTAATGCTTTTCAATTGATAATCCGTGAACCAAATTACTGATGCTATAGTAATAAGGCAAGGGCCCATGAGTGGTAAAGGAAGTACTCTAGATCTAATAGAATAAGAAGAAATAAAAGAGTAAAGATAAAGAAGAAAAATATTCATGGAAGTTGATCGAGTTCTTTTGTACAAGCAAACATGTAGGCTCAAGAATTTTATTTTCCGAGGTCTAGAGTCTAGCTTGTGGTCAAACAGTCAAACCACTCATAGATCATTAGCTACGTGGGGCTATGCCAACCATTATCAATGTGCTATTAATTACACAGGATTGTCTGATATCCTTTGCTACTGTAATCATCACTAAACTAATTGCAAATAATTTATATGAATGTGACCTTTGTTGTACCTTTTAATAAGTCTAGCCACTCATCAAGGGTCATTACAGTGTGGGGTCACTGTACTGTCATCGTTGCATTTGAATGAATTACCAAAATCTTTGTACTGTACGTACAAGTCAGTTATGATTGCTGGATTATCGATCACGTAATCTGAAGGTTCTATCAATTATGCTGTGCTACAGATTGGGGTGTCTACTTTCTAATGGTCTAAAATGAAAGTGAAGTACATACTAATCCTTAATTTCTGCCCCAGCATACTCCATGTGGTCTTTCATGTCGTAAATGTACTTTGTGTGTTGCTATAGATAAGCTACAAATATCATCTCTGCTGTATAAAGATATGAAATTAACCTTGTGCATGTATGAGTGGATTCATCCATGCAGTGTCTGAATGAGTAAAACTTCTTTTTGATAACTGAGTAGTCTACAAGACATCTGATTGTTATTTTCCTTGTAATTTTGATCCTTAGTTCCTGGACTCATATCTGCTCGTCATGCCCTTGCTTTCCTGGCCTTCCTTGGGTTTGTCAATGTCTATGCCATGCGGGTGAATCTTAGTGTGGCCTTAGCCGATATGATAAACAGTACAACCACTGTCAACACAACACAGATCAGCTGTCCTGTCAATGAATCATCAGCTAACTCCACAAAGAAGGTACGATTCATTATTTCCCTTTGTTATTATCCTCCATTCAATCTGTCCCTGTGCTCAGTCTTACATGTATGTTCTGACAGATTATAATTTTGATGCAAACTTTCGAATATGATTTATGAAAAAATTATATATTGATATGTTTCATGTTTTGTTTTTAAATGAAAATCAATATTGTCTTAAAACTGTTCAGTATATATTCCTTTCATTTCCTTTTTCCTCTCAGTTTTGTGTCCCAATACTTGGTTTAAAACTTTCGGTTGTGATTAATCAAATTGTTTACTCAGCATAGACATAAGTACAGTATGTTCTTACAGATGAGCATTGTGCTTGATACTTTACAATTGATGTGATTGATGTGATAATATTTTTTAAAGATTCATAATGAGTGGGGGTTCTGAAAGGATTCACTTTTAAACTGTCTAAATTATGAATCATGATATCTTTTCTTTGGTATTCTCACCGACAATTTTTATTTTGTTTAAATGTTCCATTTGTTTTTTTTTTAAACACTATATATGAGTTTGCACTATACAAGCATAGGAAAAGACTAAAATTATTAATAACTACCAGTACATGTACCTTCAAAGTTGCTTTCATTCTTTACCAGGAAGGAGAGTTTAACTGGGATTCAAACACCAAGGAACAGATCCTTGCCTCCTTCTTCTATGGCTACATCCTTACCCAGATACCAGGGGGCTTTCTAGGCGATCTGATGGGGGCCAAGTGGCTCTTTGGGCTAGGGGTCTTCTGTACAGCAATCTTTACCCTCCTGACCCCAGTGGCTGCCCAGGCGGGCCTGGCTTGGCTCATCGTTGTCAGGGTCATTGCTGGCATTGGAGAGGTAAGACAGAGTCTTGGAATTTTAGTTTTTGGATGGTGGTTAACCTTTGTTAAGTGTACATACATGTACATGTTGATCAAGGTCTCCAATCACTTAGGTCTACAGTGCTTTATAGATTTGAAGTCTTTTAGACAGCATCGTGTTTTACATGTATGTAGTGACCATCAATGTTATGAGTTGGAAGAGATAGTAATGCTGGATGAGAGTCGCACACAAACTCATTAAAAATCCGTAAAATAATGTGTGATTTGGGCCAACAAAATTTCATTCTGAGCTATTAAAATTCAAAATCAGTCAAATTTAGATTTTGCCATTCAAGGTAACTGAATATTTTGTCTCGCCTGCGTAAGCAAAAAGTGAGACATAGGCGCTGCTTTTCCGACGACGGTGTCAACAATTTTGGAAATGCTCTCATTTCGAAACTATATGTTCAGTTTCTATGAAACTTCCACACACTGGTTGTAGAGTATCACAAATAATGTGGAACAACTTTCAGGTCAAAATTTAAGGTCAAAGGTCAATTAAGGTCCATTGAGTTCAATTGTGTTCCAAAAACTTAACCTGAGGTTAAGTTTTTGAGTGTTTACTTTATTTCAAAAGTATTTGTTCAAATTCTTTGAAACTTGGCATCATTCTTGGTAGGGATTGTCTTTATGTTACCCTCTTTCAAATGAATACCCAAATCTTCCATTTTCATCACATGAAAGGTCAACTACTGACAGTTTAACTCGGTTAAGTTTTTGGTAAAATTTAGTTTTTTCTCTACGTACATGTACATGTATTGTACACATGCATTTGACTTCTTTTCAAAACTTTGCTGGTGGTGGATTTCAACAAAAATTGGCACGGATCATCCTTAGGCAAGGAGGATCAAAATTAATACAGATGGGGTACCTACCAATATGGGGGGGGGGGGGGGGGAGTAAAGTCTTTGGGGCACCACCCCCAAGAGCACCAATAATGGCAGTAATTAGATTCATTTTTGCTTCTTCCTCTTTAAGCCCTGTTGCAAGATTGTAAGCAAATTATCATCATTAGAGGAAGGAGACCTCAATTTCTTAAACAGGGTATCTTGCCCCCAAGGAGGTTTAGGGGCAGCATACCTAAAGTGTCTCTATTGTAAAAATGAGATTTTTTGAATGCATGGCTGGGTTCTAACCGAACTAGGTAAGAATCATCCTAAGGCAAAGAGGATCGAAATTAGAGCAAATGGGTTCCTATCCCTTAAGGAGGGAGTGGAGGGGGGGGGGGGGGGGGAGCTTCTCCCCAAGAGCCTGTGACACCAAATTGACATTTTTCTTTCTTCTGTAAAACATATTGCAACATGTAGATTGTAACCAAATTAGGTAGGAATCAATCTTCGGGGAAGGAGACTTCAAGTCGTTCAAGTATAATAGATCATTATCTTCAAGGGGTCTGATGTGGGGGGGGGGGCATCCCAAAAGTATCCCAATGGCAATTATTTCATGTACACATATTCTTCTTTAAAACACACAACTTGATTTCCAGTGAACTTCACCGTCCAATAAATCTTAGTTGAAGGGGATTTAAGTTCTATAAATGGGGTACCTGGCCCACACGGGAGGGGGGGGGGGGCAACCTTTGATTTTTCACCGAGTGAAAATTTTGCCCCGATAATTGCGCAGTACAGGCGAGACTGTCCAGGGCATTTCCCTTGTTGTTACTGCTGAGCACGATTTCAAGTGACTCAAAAGTGAAAAGACTAATATTCAATTTAACCTGGAGTGTAATCTTTTACTTAATCTTCAGGGTGTAACTTTTCCTGCCATGAATGCTCTCTGGGCCCACTGGGCGCCACCTGTTGAAAGGAGCCGTCTTCTTACATTTACATATGCAGGTAAGAATTAATAGCTTATCAGAAATCAGTATAGGATGATTTAAGAAAGTACAGTGGTAAGAAAAGCTACAATAGAGCAATACTTAAACAATGGTTTTTGGAGTGGGGACGTCGCATATTCACAATAGAGTTGGGAATTTGGGGTGCTTGTGCCCTTTGGTAATGCACTCAAGTGACTCGACCTCAGTGGCCTTATCCCTCTGATAGGGCTTTCACTTGTTTCAGCCATACATCAATCAGTTGCCAAGAAACAACAATATGATTGATTTTCAGTGTGAAAGAATACACAGGAGTGGAGAGTGATTTAAATCTGGAAAGCTACAAAATGTCCCAATAAAAGGGTTGCCACCCTTGATATGGAGTGTGGGAAAATTATTTCTCAACCTTTTATATCCTTTTGGTGATGAATCATAAGTCTAATGGGGTTGAAATGGTGTAGGAATTCATGTGAATTAAAAAGAAATATTCGTAAATGGGTTTAAGATTGTGTTAGATTGTGTAATGTGTAATCAAGCTATTTTGACTTCGAAATGAGATCCCTGGTAGTATGTTATCAAACTGTGTCAGATCATTCAGTGTGATTTGTTAGAATTTCAATGGTTTGTGTCCTGTTCTTTTGAAGGATCCCATTTTGGTACCGTGCTGGCATTACCCATCTCAGGAGTACTCTGTAAATCACACTTCCTTGGTGGCTGGCCATCGGTCTTCTATGTGTTTGGTAAGAATGAAGGAATGTGATTGTGAGAGGGTTAGGGATGAGGAGGAATCAGGGTTGTCCAGACCATCCTAGAGACTGACTGTTTCTCTCTGATGTCTACAATATAATGAAAATGATGAGAAGATTGCGGGGGGGGGGGGGGGGGGGGGGGGCCTGCAGTGGAGTAAGGTTGGCCAGGTTTTGATAAAGACTGGCCAAGTTTGTCTATGGTGAGAAGGTAGAACAAAGCAAGGATGGGGCAGTGGAAAGTTGGACATCTGTCTTTCATGTGATTGGGGAGGATGCAGGACCAAAAGGGTTGGAGGGGAAAAGCAGAATGGTTTGAACAGTTTACAGTAATCTGTTTTGTAATCGGAATATATTTTGGACTAATATTAATAATGTGTGTGATGATAATTAAAAACTACATCAGAAATTAATTACTTATTTAAAAAAATATTTTGATTGGAGCTGACAATAAATGTAGTCATTCAGGCATGACAGTCTCAAAATTTGAAAGATGTATTTGAATTGTTAGGGTTGAATATCTTGGGTAAAAAAAAATTTACTTATTGAAATTTTTAGTGTTTAAACTGATGCTGTATTTATTATTTTGTTTGCAGGTGTATGTGGAGTGGTATGGTTTATTTTATGGACTGCCTTAGTGCATGAAACACCAGAAAGACACCCTAGGATCTCACAAGAAGAACTGCAGTTTCTTCAGAAAGCAATCAAGCCAAAAGATAAGGTATACTTTTATTTTCATTAGATATTGTACATATATACAATGTAAGAGCTACAATATGAATGAATGAATGAATTTATTACCATTTCTGAAACAAAATATGAAACATATTCAATTCAAATTAATATTTATTTTCTTCTATCGTTTTTGTGGACATTTAACATTTGTTCACATAGTACGATATAATATAAAGCAACAAATTTAGAATCAAATAACTTTAAATACAAGGAAGAAGGCACAATTCTCAGTAAGCTTACACTTGTAACGAGTACGCTTGAGAACACAAGTACAGTATAAATATAAATAGAAGAAAAGAAGAGAGGGACAAGCAAAGAAAGGGAGAGAAAAGGATAGGGAAGTAGGAGGAAAGAGGAAGGAAGAGAACTGCAACATAATAGCAATTGATGGAGTCGTATAGCATGCATATTTGCGAGGTATTTATAAATGTTAATGGTAATGGGAGACCACGAAATAGCTGAAATGGCTAATGAATATGTGGTTCCCTGACAAAGTATGTAAATGTGATATAAGTAAAGACTACTTAAAACATGTAAAAACTTCTTCAAAATTCAAATACTCTAACAAATTAGGTCTTACAATAATCAGTAAAAACTGTAAATATTGTAAACCTCTATGATTGTTTGCGTTGTAAAATTAGGTTCCATCTTTATCAAGGCATTTGGAATGACAACAAAAGGCATGGATCATGAATTTACATCAATAATAATCAAAATGATCAATTAGTAACAGTATTGATGATGAGTCATTATAAATAATGATAATTACCCTGGTTGTATGATTCGTGCATGGACACAATGTGTGCATCATCTCCACTCCCTGGGCAGTATTATTAGCATGGATGTTCACTGTGAGGGCATATGGCAGTTTCATTCATTATGGCTTTCGTCATTCTACCAGGCCATCCTTTCTCTTCTTGGTATGAAATAGCAAATGTAGTTTTGCCAGAGGGCTAGAATTATGCTAGGGCTTGCATCTATAATTTTTGCAACTCCAGTCAATTATGTGTTCATACCATTCGACAAGGACACCTCTAACAATAATACAAAATACATTGATAGTTAAATCTATCAATGAACCAGGAGACTTGGTTCAGTGGGTAGTTTGTATCTTATTTCATTTTGTTATTTTAAATCATAAACAGACGCTGAAAGTTCCCTGGTTCAAGATGTTGACATCAGTGAGACTCTTAGCGATCAGCTTGTCTCATTTTTCAAACAATTTTGGTTTCTACACGCTCCTCACCAACTTGCCTTCTTACCTCAAATTTGGACTGGGCTTCGATATATCACAAGTAAGTCTTGAGAAAAAATTGTCATTTTAAAATGGATAGTATGTTACATTTGAGCTGTGTAATTTGATTACAATTTATGAGAATAGATTGATGTTGGTTGTTGTTGTTTTGTTTGTTTTGGGGTTTTTTTGGGGGGTGGGGGTGGGGGAGGGAAATCCAGAAGAAAGTTTAGTTATGATTTTTATGTGGGCATGCTGATTCATTGTTGCCAATAGTAATGTCCATTTGAATTGGGTAATATTAAACTGGTAATCATGTTCATTTGATACACACTAATTTTGATTTTGCAATACATGCACCAAGGCATTATCTGGCACATGCTTAGCTTCAAGCTTGTATCTCACAGAATATTGGGACTTTAAGTTACTTTTTAAAATGATTATCTTCATTGTTACATTGGAATTCATATTTTTATGATACATTTGTTTTTCTTTGCAGAGTGGATTTCTGTCAGCAGTGCCTTATCTAGTCATGTGGATCACAATCAACGTTGGCGGTCAGGTAGCTGACTTCCTAAGGGAGCGTTACATACTTTCAACCACCAACACAAGGAAATTATTCAACACTCTAGGTAAGAGGGGTGTATGGGACATACTTTGTGATAAATAGTTTTCTCCATGAAATTCTTTCTCAGTAGACACAGAGCTACTCAAATGAACCCACAAATTCACTGAAATGTATGAATACATCTCTCTCTCAAATGAACGGTGATGAACTGTTGTATTTACACAGAAAATATTGTAGTCCAGTAGTCAGAATGCAGATTGCATACATTGATTGTTGCTTTGTCAGGCAAGCTTTTGAAGAGTAACCATGCTGAAGATGTAGGCAGCAATTGTAATACCTGTCATGTGATGTTTTGATTTGACGCTCATTTCGTTGACCAAACTAATGCTGATATTATCTGTTTATAAGTGCTTACTGTTGGCAGAGGTATGTATTTATTTATTTATTTATTTATTTATTTATTTATTTATTTATTTATTTATTTATTTATTTATTTATTTCTGATATTTATACAGGGTGGCTCATATCACCAATTTGGTGGTCTTCCATGAGGCCCTGTTTGGTAACAATAAAACAAATAACATCAACAATAATCAATATATATAAATACATAAGCATAAACAAGTATAATACACATTAATCGGTATCCTCATTAGTTAAGTAATCATTCAGTAATATTCATTGTATGCCATTTTCTACATTTTATCTGTTATTGAGCCCATCTTGAAATAAATATGTTTGTTGTTGTTTGCAAGTTTTGTTCTACCCGCTGTATTCCTAGTGGTAACGGGATATCAGATGCAATCACATCATGGCCGAAAAATTCTTAACTCTAGCCATGGGCTTGGAGTGTCCAGCTTTTTTTCTGCATTTTACTTCTTATTGAAATCCATTGTGACATAAAGATGATCTTAACTTGTTTTTGCAGGTCTTGTTCTGCCGGCTGTATTCCTAGCAATTACTGGGTACATCGGATGCAATCACATCATGGCTGTAGCATTCCTAACCCTGGCCGTGGGAACAGGAGGGCTTGCCATGTCTGGCTTTAACGTCAATCATCTGGACATTGCACCAGCATATGGAGGACTCCTGATGGGGATTACCAATACTATTGGAACCATCCCAGGTATTCTGGGGCCCTCTATGGTTGGGCTCTACGTCACGAACCAGGTAACTGGCATTTTGGTTGAATTCCCCATTAGATGGCAGGTTGTGTTGTATGCAGGGCTCCACACCTCATTTTGAATAGTTATCCAACGGTTATATCATTAAATGGAGTAATTTATGAAAGAAAAGAAGAATCACAAAGGTATGTAGTTTAAAAATACCATGTGGAAGTATGTGTTTTCTTGAATTATATAATTTTATGATGAGTAATGGTTGTATACAACCAGAAAAATTAAGGTTTCAATATTTCAGAAATGATTTTGTTCTTCTCTATTCATTTTGCCTGGGATGCTATAGACGTAGAATGAATTCACGTTCATGATGTTCTGAATTGCATCTAGATTTCCCTTGAAACCAAGAAAGCTCCTGCATTCATTTCACCGCCTTATTCTTTATCTCCCCAGTACGACATCACACAGTGGCAGATAGCATTCTGGGTATGTTTTGGTGTCTACATGTTTGGGGCTGTCACATACTTGTTTATGGGGACGGGAGAGCTTCAGCCATGGGCCAACCCAGAACTCCAGGTAAAGACCTGCCAGCATCCTGGAGACAAGAAGGACACAGATGGCCTGCCATATTGCCAGTATGATACCAGTAATAGTATTAATGGTGGTTTATCTCACACTGGCCAAAGCGGTGTTGTAATGTCTTAATAGGGGATACTTAAAGATAAAGTTGAGTTCCAGTCATGCGATTACATTGTGGAAGAAGCTGTCCCAAAGCAATTGGGAAATGTTGATCATGTCTACATAAGAATTGGTGTATACTGTGATGTTTAGGAATAATCAAAATGATAAGAAATTGACCAAGTCTCATGGAAAAACAAATGCACTACACACAGAAATGGGTATATGGGACTGCACTATGATGCTCTTCCAAACTAACATAAATGGAATGAGAAAGCTCACAAATTATTTTTCACCTTTCCCAGAACTCAACCTTCTCTTTTAATTGATGAGATACTTGCATGTGCACTGCCATAGTTTAACAAAAATAAAGCAAGAGAAAAGCTGCATGAAAATCACCTTTTTGTTGTTGAAAATAGACTTTTTCAAACAATTCTTTCTTCGCTGAGAATTTAAACTCTCCTTGAATCACTCTACAACATACATGTATGCTAATTGTCCACAATTTTCAGTGTGTATGCATTTCGCTATACAAGTAGCCACTATTATTAGTAGTAGTAGTATTATTTCGCTACTAGATCCAACATTTTTCAGATGAATCTTGATAATGTTTGTCAAAGTATGACAATATAATGGCCATACTTAAAGGAGAATGAAACCCTGGGGAAATATCCATTTTAATGAAGAGAGAGGATAGAGAGAAGCAATTTAAAAAAAGTTCCTTTATGAAATGAAAAAGTTATGAAAGTTTGAAAAGTCTCAATTTACTATCTATGGTGATCCTCAAATTGGCAGTGTTGCTTCAAAATGGCAGGTTTAGTAGTACAACTCTCAATATGTTTTGTACACAAAATTTCATATTTTCTCCATTATCTCTAAAGATGCTGCTTGTCTTTTTGTGAACTCAACATATGTTGTGTCAAATACATTTCACGATGGTATATCTTGATCTAAGAAGGAGACAAGCTGCACCTTGAGAGGTAATGGAGAAAATATGAAATTTTGTGTACAAAACATGGAGAGTTGTACTACTAAACCTGTCACTTTGAAGCAACATTGCCAATTTGAGGATCGCCATAGAAAGTAAATTGAGACTTTTCAAACTTTCATAACTTTCTCATTTTGTAACCGATTTTAATGGAACTTTTTTTCAAATTGCTTCTCTCTATCCTCTCTTTTCATTAAAATTGATTTTTCTCCAGGGTTTCATTCTCCTTTAAGATCTGATTAATTTCATGGAGTTCTGAAAGATTATGATTGTCGAATCCCTGTGATCCAGCTTTTAACGGGCTTGCATATTTCTTTTGATGACCCATCGAAAGATAGTATATATTGCTCTTTTGCAGCATTTTTTTATTTTGAAAAGAATATATAACTATTTTACAGTCATGATTTCTTTTTATTTCATTGAATCTATAATCTTCTTTGGAATTTAAGTGAGCTTTCCAGATCTTCTGCATGAAATCTTTTCCAGGAATGGAACTTCGCTTTGAAATCAAGATTTTGAGATATCATAAGCCTGCAGAATGGAAGAAACTCCCTATTGATGGTGAAATAGAGACTTTCATGTACAATGGCTAACATTGTCCTGAACTGAATATGAATTACTACATTGTGGGTTATCGTAAGTTAAGCAGATGACAGCTGGACTGCAATCAGGAAGATTTTGTATGTTATCTTAAGCCCTGTTTTAACAGACCTTGTCCGGACAATGTCGCGACAATGTCCTGACAATAAACCCAGGGTAACATTCCTCAATTAGGCAATAAAAATATGGGTGAGAGCCCCAAGCACCGTCTTAACAGACACGCGCTGAAAACCTTCCCCTGGCAGGTTTCCATAGCAACGTATACCCGACTTGCTGGTTACGCGCGAGATTCAAGCCAAACGCGGGAAATGCGATCTGTAGTGCCTGTACAGAAATCATGTATCCACAATGGTTAAGTTTGAAAATTTACCATGTATTTCATGATTTTGAATATTTAATTTCAAACATGCAACGTAATTTGTAAACAAGACTGTATTTTGATTCATGTACATGTTCTGTCATTTTCTGTCTGGTCTATTGCGCATGCGTATTATCAGCTTCTGGTGTTCGGGGAGAAAATTACCTCGAGAGCGTCTTAACAGGAGGGTTGTCCAGACGTTGTTGTGATAATGTCGCGGTAATTACGGAAAGTTACCCTAGGCGGGCTAGGGTAGAATTTATGGAAAAGTTGTTGCGACAATGTCCGGACAACACCCCGCGTGGAGCGTCTTAAAGGGACTAGCAATTGGGATCCCATGTGTGTTTGCATCTGACTGAAGGCCATAAAATTAGATCGTACGAAGTTGACCGAACTGCCGAGGGTTAAGCGACCTTCCCCCTATACCACATTCATAGACTGTACAAGTCTCAGGATCATGATACAAGCCTACGCATGTATAGTACAGCTACTGAACTGATTAAAAAACGGCTGGTCGCTAGAACTGTGAGCAAAAACGGCACTCCCCACCCCATTCTAACCCCTATAGGCTTTTTGCAGGTTGTCTTATCATAATAAACCGTTTGAAGTGTGTATCACGTTATTTTCAGTTATACCCAATGGCTGGAAAGGATTTGCACTTTGGCTGCTGACATTTCTGAGTGACACCTCTGACATAAGGTCAGTGTGTGTGTATTACAAGCAGTACGCACTATGGCACTACCACTGACCAACACACAGCGTGCAATCAACATACACCGGGATGTATGTAGAGCTGGAGGTCAGATAGAGTTCAGCTATTCCTCATCGCTGATTGGTATGTACCGTGGTTGAAGACACGCCCACGGTCACGTCACACAAATTGTCAAATTTTCCGATGCAAACACACATGTCCGCTCATTTGCTGGTCACTTTAACAGGCAGGGTAACGAAAAATTGTCCGGACATTGCCCGGACAACTCAGTTCCTGAAAGGTCTGTTAAGACGGGGCTTTAGAAAAAATCTTTTTTCTTGTATTCTGATCATCATGCATGTATGCTTTATTTGAGCAATTCATCTTTACGGACCATCATTACAATAGAAATTTACAGATTACCTCTTCTATGCATGATCCTTTGTCTTACTGTGGACACATTTGAAAAAAAAAATTTTTTTTGATGCAATATGTTTAAAGTACTTAGTACATAGTAGGCCGTCTTACTCATTCTTGTCGTAACTTGCTTATCTATTTCATGTTTTTTTCAAATACTTCTTTTATCTTTAAATTTTTTATTTTTTATTTATTTTTTGGGGGTGGGGTACAAGTTCAGCCAAAAAGAATTGTGTGCTCCACTTCTCATATTTATAGGATGTAAACAGTAAAATTCATTCCAATCAGATCCATATTTGCAAAATAACTTGTATACTGATGTTAATAAGACTTGCAACTTTCATATTAATATTTCAGTATTCCATAATTTTTATATTGTAAATTCGTAATATTTTCACATTACCATTGTGTGTGAGTTCAAACATTTTCTGTGAGCTATCAAGGATATTTTTTTTTCTTTTAAATAAGTGAATGATGTCTGTATCTGATTGACAATTTAAGAAAAAAAAGATAAATGGCATGTCTTTGTGTTTACGTTTCATGTGCAAAAGCCTTTAACAAAGTACTTCTTGTAGAATCAAAGGAACTACTTCAATCTCTCACAATAATGTTTACTAAAATTAATAATTCTGCATCATGAATCAGCAACTTTTTGTACTGTAAAGTGCTTCACATTTTTACACATTTTTAAAGGACTTCATATTTTTCTTATTTTTACACTTTGTAATGAACTTCATATTTTTCTATACTATGCATGTGTATTTACTATTTTTTGTGATTCTGCACAAAATCATTAAGTCACATAGCACATAGGGGGGCATGTAAAATAATGTAAGTTTCCTTTAGTCGTGAAGGTTGCATTAGCACAGTAATTCACTCAAGATGAACGTCACATCGACTTGCACATAAAATACAAGAACTGTGATAGTCAAGAAATTGCTTATTTGCCAAATCAGCTTTTTCCAGGACTTCTTGAAATGCATGATCTAATATCATATTTCTCTTTTTAATGTCCACAGGTAGGCCTACTCTGGTCAGTGGTGTTCCTATGGACGTAATTTGTTTGTGGAACTACATGTACTTTTTTTAGTGAAGTTTTGTGATCATTGAATAGTACACAAATATACAGGGCCAGAGGAAAATCTAGTTAAATGTATGCTGTTGGTTGAAGCGACTGCAGGGAAATAGACGATTGACTGTAGTTGCTGAGACTGACCCCATAGATTCAACTAGATTTTCATAAAAAGGCCATGTATATTTGTTTTATATCCCTCTTTAAAAACTGAATAGATCAAGGTCTAACATTTAGATCAAGATCTAATGAATGTTAGCACTCTAACTTATAAAGTGCGCGCCAGCAATGCGGAATTAATAGCTTGCTCAATTATGTGAGAGAAACAGCTGATTGAATGACCTACATCTCTGAATTCAAAATTATTTTCAGTCACTCTGGCTCCATGTATTTGATTTGTGTCTGCCCTGTCCCATATCACAAGACGGGGAGCTGACTGGCTGCTCGCCGTACACATCAAATGATTTCAGGGAACAAGGGGCAGTCAGAGGGAAAATAGTAAAAAATATTGATCTTGATCTGAAAAGTGCTCGACCAATCCTTGCACAATCCTTGCACAAGAGTTTTACAATGTATGATTTTTAACAAAAATAATATGAGCAATATCAATGCATTATAGTACTCTATTAAAAGATATCTATTTAATTATATTCATAGTATCACTGTATCAATATGTATTGCTGTATTTCTATGTGTTAAATGAGAGCTGAAGAGAGAGTGAGAGAGGGATAGAGAGAGAGAGAGAGGAGATGAAAACAAAGATATTATAGAGGTTCACATACAGATTTAGAAGGATGGATAATTTTTGGCAGAATATAGAAATGGACACAGAGAGATATTGGGAGGAAAAGAGACGAACATATAAATATATTTAAAGAGAATCACAGACAAACATACAAATACCAGGAGAGAGAGAGAGAAAGAAAGATACAGAGAAAAGTGGGATGGATATGGGAAGAGTTGCAACAAGATACCAGAATATCCTTATGGAAAGAACATTTCCAATATTTGGCTCAGAAACCGTCTTCCAGACTCTCTAAACTATTCCAAAAAAGAAATATTGCAAAAATTCTTTTGACCATTAAGACTTCTTGAACACTGGTTTGTCTTCTAAAGTAGAAGCTACTCCCATATGCATTTTCCATAAACTTGTCTCCAGATGTATGCAAATACAAATTTCTCCATATCTTGTAGAAAATCGACTATTCCGAGCAGAGCTCCCAAGATTATATCCACGAGGCACAGGAGTTTGTCAATCAGCTCATTCAACTTTCACAACCTTGGAAGAAGAAAAAATTCCCCCCAAAACCAAACTCTGTCTCAAAAATCCAAACACAACATGAACACAAGTATCACAAAAGAAAAAACAAGTGCAACTTTCATGAGTTTTCATACATTTTTTTAAAAAATAGCAAAAGCCAATAGAACTATGCAAGACAATGATGATAAAGCTGTTCACATCAAAGGCATTTTCAATGATTTAATCACATGTAGGTTCTTTCAAAACTGAATCAAATTGTAAGGAAATGATACCCCTTAAACAAGTTGTTCATTATGCTTATTCCAGCTTGAATCTCAGCTGTAATCTAGAGTTCCAGTAGTGAAAGAGAATAACCTTTCACAGAATCAAACATAATTACACTACAAGTTATTTGAAAAACAAACTAAAAATAGATACCTGCCAAATAATTTTGGTAGGAACTATGTAATAGCCGAGTAAAAGACCAAAGGAAAAAAAAAAAGGAAAAGGAGCTCACAGTCCCGACCAACAGGCATAACTAGCAGTCTTATACAAGTTGTGCTTCTCGGCCTTTGTGATTTCAAGCATCTTTTCATTAGACTGTTGATAATTTTCAGGTCCAAACAACCCATTTACTACTTGATAAACATTTAAAACCAATTTACGCCAGTTTCTCTTAAAATGCAGTTTCATTACTAGAACTCTAGATTAGCTTGAAACTATATACTTCTCTTGGACATCCTTTATTTACAAAAAATTAACACTTTAACAAGATAAGATAAAACAAGGGGGCAGTACTGGCATTACATATACTTGTTAGTGTCTTAACTTAGCACATTCCATCTGTTAACACCTTCACATGAAGACTGGGTCACTGTTTGTGATTACTGATTAGTCAGTCTTTTGCAAATATACAGATAAGAATAATCATGAATTAACCAATAACAAGTGAACTAGCACCTTGCCACAAAATGATGTACACCAAAACAAATTATATGATCGATCAATCATAAATTTCATAGCCTTACCTAATCATGAACAAGGACAGCCGAAATAACTTTCAGAGTGTTAGCCAACACAAACAAGGAAAAATCTCTGCTGTATGTCTTACAAAGAAGCATTTAAAAAGAGATACTCATTTGATAGTGACTTGCATTTGATCCCCTCATTGATGCAATGAGAGACCAAGGAACACCTAATACTGAAACTTGAGTAACATATGCAAGATTTAAGATTAATACCACAACGCTACATGAAGATTCTGGAGCAATTTAACACGACTTTTCGTATCCAATTTGCGCAAAGCTTGTTAATCTTATACGAGTCATAAAAGAGGCTTCACTTCTAATTTCACGATAGCGAAGAGTATATCATGAATACATTGAAAATATGCAACACTGCACATGCATTATGTCTTGTTATGAACAATGCTTGGAGATACAAGTTTACCATGAGAACCTTTATCAAAGCTGTAGGTTTTTTTTTTACGCTAAACCTTGGTAAAACACCACAAATAATTCACTACATGTATAATGTACACATGTTTCAATCATAATGAAAATAGCTTGCATTTCTGAATAACAGATTTGTATGTGTTTTGGTATAGAATGAAATGGGAGAAAAAGCAGAGAATTATTTCATACAATCTCACTGCTTTTGATAACAAACAGCCAAGTTGGTTCATGCTTTACGACAACTGCTGTTCACAATTATTAAAGGTGGAAGGCACATAGCAAATAAACAGCTTTAGCCACTTCTTAATATTTCTATTCACATGATATTTACATGTCTTTTTACAATTTCACATATTTACATTTTATACATCACTTTCTATAAGCCAGCTACATTCAAAACACGTTTTAAAAAATCTAATAAAAAGAAAAGGTTTAACGTAATAATCAAATAGTAAAACAATGTCTGGCTTAGTTCAGTCCTTGGCCTAATGACTGACGTACCAACTGAAGATTCTGGTCTAACGAAAAGAAATTGTGTGCCTTGTATGACATTTGCACTACCTTGAATAGCGATGTTCAATGTGGTTCCATAAATGGTAGAAATGTGAAGTGTTCTTTTTGCACACTGATATATATATATATATATAATAAAAAACAGTGAACTAGCTCTGTCTAAAATGTAATTGATTAATGCACAATCATCATAGAAGGTTGGTAACTCGAGACTTTTGACGGGTGAACCTTCTTCAACATGGAGCTACCAATTTTAATAGCTACTAGCAAGTCAATGAGAAGCGTTAGTGTCGCAGGCATTATAAAACCCAATGAATAAAGAGGGTGTAGCAGAAAAAAAGTATTGACAGGTGGACCTTTCTTCTCACAAAGCTACAATGTTATTGATACGCTCCAAGTCACCAAGAAGGGTTTGTAGCTTAGTCTTGAGGAAAGTATCATTCATGGTAGCCAGACCTCGGATGTCCGGACTAAGACCTGGTAGCTCTGCAAACTGCTGCTCAAGGGCTGAAATAGAGGGGAAGAAATTTCAAATGTCAAGATATTTTTATACAATACAGCTTTTATCTGTTGTTGACTGTAATGGAGTGGTTCCCAGTATGTAACAAGTCATTCTTAATCATCATTGTTCCCATCATTAATATTGTAACAAATACAGGGAACAATTTTTCTTCATTTACATCCATATCGTTAGACGTCCTTGTCATCACCTTCACTACCATCCACTTTATTATTCTAACTGATATTACAATAACCACTGCCCCTTACTGCCTCATCATCATAATTATTATCACCATACCCTAAACACTACTATCATGAATTCATCATTACAAGGGCCACAACATCCTCAAACACAGACATGTATGTCATCAAACAATATGTGCTGTTCTCATCACCACTCTCCCTCTCTCCTTATCCACCTCCCTTTATCCTCACCACCACCACCACCACCACCCCCACCACTACCACTAAGACCACCAGCAACACCATCATCATCATCATCAATTACCATTGGCCTCCTCCTCAATGATATCCATCCTCTTCTCCAGCTCAGCTTCAAGGAACTCAATGTGTTCCTTCAGGTTCTTCTTGCATGCACTCAGAGGAACCTTGATGATCTTCACTGACCCCTTGACTTCTATGACCTCCTTCTCCTTGGCTGGTCTCTTCTCCTGGGTGCTTGGCGTTGAGGCATTCGGGACATTCTAAAACAAAGTGATATGAAGTCTAAATTATTTCACAAGTAACGAATGTATAAAACTTGTCAAAATATTTTTTGCCAACATAGTAAAGAAAAGATTTTGAGTTCATCACAGAGCATCTTTCTCAGTAGAACCAGTCATATTTTCCATTCTCCACTCGTTTGAAGTAACTGGGTACCTGGTAGGAAGAGATTCCATGAATGCTTCAGCACTTGGAGGCTGGCTAAGCTTGACCAAAGAAGGAGTACTAGTAGTATTTGGCTATTGTTTAATTCAACTATCATTATTATCATAAGCTTGAAAGGCAAAGGTCTTGATATATCAAATCATTCTCAAATGATATTTCTATCAAACTGTTGTACTGAATGTGTGCTGGGCAGAAAAGCATTTTAAAAATCCTACCTGCCCCGGTGTCCAGACACCACTTCCTCCAACAGTCACTCCTGTAGGGATTGGTTGGTTGGTGAGCCCTGATGTTGATGGTTGGTTTTCTATATCCATGGGGACAGGTGCACCTCCGCTCATCACTACAGGACCAAGGACACTGTCGTCGGGTGTGACTAGTGTTTCATCATCCCCACCAGGCCCAATAGTGGGTGGCAGGATCACCCCTCTTCGTTCAACACCAGAAGTGAGCTCTGTTTCTTTGTTGACAGGATCTGAAGATGTAAATGGGGTGTCTACTGCCATTGAGTCTTCTTTTAAGTCCTTGGTGTTAGGAGTGAGATGAGGCTGATCCAATGGAACAGAAGGACCAAGAGCCAAGTCATCGCCAGCTGGGTTTGCTGCCAGGCTCGTCTGAATTCCATCGATAGAGGAAGGTGTGACACTAGAGCAGGTGCTAGATGGAATGAGTGATTCTAGGCCAGAGTCAGAAGGAACAGTGCCACTTTGTACTTCTATCACAGAATCTTTAACAGTCTCTGTCTCTGCAGATGGGATGTCTGTCTCAGCAGATAGGGTGTCCTTTTGGGGTACATCATCAGGGTTGGTAACATTTTTCATCTCATCTTTCACATCTATGGTGTTGGGAGTGAGTTGTGGCTGAGTTGCTGGATTTATGTCTTTTGTCCCACTACCTTCTGATTGCATATCACTGACTGAATCAATTGTCATTCCTTCTGGTGCTTTATCATCCTCTGTTGATGCCTCATCTGGTTTCTCTGAGCCAACCTCTTTCTCTGTCTGCTTGTCATTTTCTGTACTTGCAATATCTATATTCACAGGACCAGCCTCTTCTTCCTTCTTCTTGTCATCTTGTTCACTTGTAACTACTGTCTCAGGGGTAGTTTCAGTCACTGTTGACTGATCACTGATTCCTACAGATGTTGGAGTTGGAACAATAGAGCCATCATCTACATTAGAATCAGGTACTACTGTGGTGTCCCCCTCTACAGAAGATTTTGCAATTGCAGGCTCCTCAGTAGGGACTGTCTCAAAATTAGACTCAGACTTCATAGGAGTCGGTAGATCACTTTCCTGTTCTTGCAGATTGTCAACGCTCTCTATGTCATCTTTGGTTTCTGTTTCTGCAGTCCTGCTTAGCAGCTCTTCATTACTTTGCTCAGGCTTTTCATCTTCTTCATCCATTTCCATTGAACTCTCTGTATCTTGACTGGTTTCATCTTGAGGTGGGGTGCTTGGTCTGCGTGACTCTTCTCTCCTAGGATTGTGAGTGAGCGGCTGAAACCGCATCATACCGGCTGCCTCTAGTTGTTCCTGGCTGGGCCCGGCAGATGTAGATGGAATGTCACTGATGTCCATAATGGCAGGTTCTTTAGCTGGGGACCTTTCAGAGCCTGAAGACATTATAAACTTGACTGTGGGAGGATCAAAGTCTTCACTGGTGCTCTTCTGTATGACTGGCCCCTTTGGAGTGTTATCGGGGGGTATCTGACTAACATTACCACTATCGTATGCAGAGGAAGCTGCATCCACTTCTGGTGTCGTTGTGTTTGCAGCCTCTGCTTCCGTTGAGAATCCTGGTGCACTCTTGACCTCCATTCCACTCACAACGCTTCCCAGGACTCCAATCCCAACATCTACCACTTCACCCTGGCCTACGCTGGATAGCCCACCCATCTCCACATCTCCTAGGTTCTGGTCTTCCTTCAGGAGGCTACCATCGATCATTGATGATGCGGAGGAGTCGAGCCCAACCTCACATGGGAGAGCCAAGTTTGCCAATGTAGCCATCTCCAGGTCACCACTCATGGCCATGATCCTGGCAATCTGCTCTGTCTCTTGTGGTGTCAAGCTAGCCTCCGGATCCAGGCTTCCATCAATACTCAGTGTGTCCTTGAATTCTGGTAAGCTAGGATCAAGGCTGGGACTCAGGCTAGACTCTAGACTAGGTATGGCAATTGGTTCTGGCTTTGGTTTCTCTTGTTCCTTAGGTTTCATCCACGATCTAGCCCAGAGTTTCATTGCAGGATGATCATCAGTTCTGTGGAAGAAAATGAAGATCATGGTTTGATTACTCAGATCAATAACATTATAATTTTTTTAATGATTAATTATTATTATAACTCCTTTTTTTTAACTATTATTATTATCATTATTATTTTATTTTTAGTATTATTTTTTTAAATTCAATTTTATTTCATTTATTTTATTTATTTTTTATTTTAAAAAATTTTTTAATATTTTTTTTTTTTTTTTTTTTTTGGGGGGGGGGGGGGGGGGGGGGGTAATAAAATATAAACTATTCTTTCTTAAAGTCCTTTAAGTGCTAGTAACCCTGGAGAATAATAACGGTTCTTCATGACTGGACTAACCTTATCTGATCATCATCTCCAGACAAGTGACTTTGATAAAAAGCGACCACCCTGAATAAAGATTAAGAAGGGTCTAACAACATGTACCATTCATATCAGTGTTGATTGATCTTTGACATACATGTACATGTACTTTTCAATTATCCCAAGCTATCATCATGCTGTCCACATGTACTTAACAGAGATATAACTAAATGAATTTTCGACCACGCGCAGTCAAAATTTATGCCTCCGCCCTTGCCATATCAGAAATATCTCGCACATTCATGTGGATTTGTTTTAAATTTTGACTGAAAAATTAATAAAATATTAGCGAAAATACTATTGTCACTGCAATAAATATCTGAAATGACTGCAGAGACCATTTCCTTGTTTTAAATGAGTGAAATTACTGTTAACAATTTTTAACACAACACTAATGACCTTTCATTGATTGAGGACCCTTTGGTACTCAAATTGAAGTATAAGTTTTGCTTGATTCTATTCTGAAGAAAGTTGTCAGTCCATTTGACTCAAGTTAAAGCTGATATGCCAAGTGGTTCATGGGGTTAAAGATCACAAGCAGAGTTGCCATATGGCTGAATTCCCTAATCTAATCAGATCATTGTCACCCTAGTATGCATACATGTACCAAGTTTGAAGTTAAAATGTCAAACTGTTCTCAAGTTATTGCAAGAACAGTCTATTTACAGGTATATAACATCCTCTGTGACCTCTGACCTTTGAACCCCTGACCCCCAAATCTACTCAAATCACTGTCACCCAATTATATACATGTGTGCCAAGTTTGAAATTGATCCATTAAATCCTACTTGAGTTATTGTGAGAACCATCTATTTCAAGGTATATAATGACCTCTGTGACCTTTGATCTCTCACCTCGCGACCCCAAAATCAACTCAGATCATCATCACTCCCATATGCATACATGAGACAAGTTTGAAATTGATTTGCCAAATGGTTCTTAAGTTATAACAAGAACAATCCATTTTCATATTTACAATGACCTCTGTGACCTTTGACCTAGTGACCCCAAAATCTAATCAGATCATTGTCCCTCCCATATGCATACATGAGCCAAGTTTGAAGTTGATCTGCCCAATGGTTCTTAAGTTATCGTGAGAATGGAAACGGGACGGACGTATGGACGGATGGACGTACAGACAGACAACCCGAAAACATAATGCCTCCGGCACCCACCTTCAGTGGGCGGAGGCATAAAAACATATCAAAGCCTTGCTATTCACACTCACTGAAGAATATGCAGCTTCTCCCTGAGTCCGCGTAAAACCTCATTGATAACATGCATCTCGCCGATTAGCCGGTTGGTTGCGGCAAGATTATGAGATGCCTCCTTCACGTGTTCCTTGGGAGCGAAAGAGAAGGAAGCTAGATTTCCATCATCTATCCATGCCTGGCCATATCGATACTTGGCACTTACTCTCTGGTCTGAAGAAAATAAATACACATACAACAAAAATGAAAAGGAGTTTCTAATTGAACTGGTATACAATTTCTGCATGTTTTCATATCAGCAAAGACAAGGGAACTCACACAGTTAGCATTTGGACTCTATCTTCCATAAAAATAAAGGCTCTGTTGCATAAAAGTTGATTTGATCTAATGCGCAACATCTTGAGTCTATATGAAAACAGAAATGAATTGAACACAAAGTTTTGAAAAGAACTCTTTTAAAATAACATATTTATAGGTAATGTAGAGTTTTGGTAAGCAATCAGAAACTTTTTGTCTGATTTTTTCGCTTTTGTCGATAAATAGCAAGACACTAGCAATATTAAGACAATGTGATGATTTCGCCTCTGAAAGTTTAATATTAAACAAATGATAGTCAAAATATAATTCATATGCTTTTTATGTTAACTCACAAGAATGGAGCATGTACTATACACTATACACACACATGTAAAATCAGTCAGTAACTACACACAGTGACACACATGCTGTCCCTATGCGAATCCCCAAGATTACTGAACGGGGAGCCGTCGGGGTGGAAAGGTCCAAGCATATGGCAGTGATCTAGTGTTCCTTACAGATATTTACAATGAAATTCACCGGAAATCATGGATGGAATACCAAATGATCTCGTACAAAGATGTTTTGATACAAGCAGAACAACATGCAACTATATTTAACACGTTTCTTTCCAATTTCCTTTTTGCTACCAATACTGTACATGAGCTTTAAGATTTGATAACTACAGTGGAAACTCAGTATAATGAGGTCTGATATAACAATATTCCTGATATAACAAGGTAATATTCCTGGTCCCAGCTCTTTATATTCTATTGTTTTTTTAACCTGATATAACAAGATTCCTGCTATAACAAGGTAATTTTGATGGTCGCAAGGACCTCGTTATACTGAGTTTCTACTGTACTGATACCACAGAGTTTCTCTCATCTGTGGCTTTCTGACGTTCTCTACTTTGGGCTGTTACATGACTGCACTGCACTCTGTTATATCAATATTTTTGACTGAATAAGTCTTACCTCTTGGATTGAAGCAAATGAGGCAGACATACTGGTCAGGTACGGTAGACTTGGTTAGTCCCACACAGCTACTATGCTGCCAGCACAAACAACGCTCACACTATGGAAAGAAAGCAGATTGTCAGCATTATGTTAAACTTGCTTTATGACACACTGAGAAAAGGACTAGGATTCCTCAAGTTCAAGTCATCCATAACTGAAATGTTCTGCTTTGGTATATGGTTTCATTTATCATTGGAGTGAGAGTATATAGTAATAGGTCATTCAAGATGATACTCATATTTTGCAATTAGAAATGAAGTGTTGAGGTAATTCTATATACCTGTTGGGGGTTATGGGAAGACTAAAAAGATACTACACGGAGGGAATTACTGAGAGAAGAGATACAGATAGAGACATAGAGACAAGTGAGTTAGAATAAAGAAATGGCAGTGGGTTGAAAGTTCCTAATTGAAGACATAAAAAAAAAGAGAGAAAAGAGCCACACTAAAAAAAAAAAAAAAAAAAAAAAAAAAAAAGAAAGCAGTGGAGTGAAAAGAGCATGATGAGAGGAAACAAAAATGTCCAACCTACCTGTATCATGAAGCCCTCCTCTGTCTTCCTGTAGCAGATACACCTGACCATCTCACCCTCCCCAGCACCTCTCCCATGGCCAGCATCTGTTCTCTCTACACTCCTTAGGAGCTGGGATTTCAAGATAGGGGCAGGATGTCTACTGTAGTTCTCCTTGTATTGGGATACTGGTAATGGCACTAAAAGGAAAATAAAAGCAAAATGGTAGTAAAGATTGAAAATTTGTAATGATCTTGTACAACAATTTTACTTGACAGTCTGATAATATAAAAGATTACTATATCATAATTCCCAATCAAAGTTTTTATGTATTTTGTTGAGAACATAGAGAGAATATTATGAAAAAAACACAGAGAGTAGAACATTTTCTTTCCAGATGAACAATATTAATAAAGCTTTTTAAATTGATTTTGTTAAAAATAGGCCTGAGTCGAAACGGTTTCCCACCCGTCATGCGGAAACACGGGTTTGCATTTTTGGATTTCGGTTATTTCTAACACTAATATATTGCAATTTATAACTTCAAACATGCAATTCACAAACTGAATTTCAATGCAATTCAATTATATTTGCTGCAGAAATAAATGGAAATCATTTCAGACAACGATAGGTCTTTTTCATGACTATAAAAAAATAAGAGCTGCGAGGAAGATTCAAGTTATGCGGTATCGAGCGTGTCCACAAATGAAGTCTGAATTGGAGTCACTGTGACCGCAAATGAAGTCAGAATTGGAGTCACTGTGACCACTGGGCAGTAACGTTACGTGGGACTTTCACTCAAGACGAAAATGATGTTCAGGCTATTAAAATTATAATTTAGATCTAGTATATATACATTCACCCTCTAAAAAATTATACCTTTCCCAAAATAGATCTGGTGCAGAAATGAAAATTAAGCCATTCAGAAGACCAAGGATGTGCATTTTGATCGTTATAAAAATGCATGTATCATGGCCAAGCTAAAGTGGGAAGTCAAGTTTACACGCTCGGTGAGGGTGAGCGCGAACACATTCCTAGACCGTAATACACACAGACGAGAGTCGAATATAACTGACGTGATCGTATCGAAGTAAGCTTGAAAACAATTAAAAATTCCAAGTAAACGACAACAAAAATACAAAATTACCATAAAACAATATTTTGCCTTAGCAAACAATAGTATGGGTATCCATAATATCTCGAAGAAATAATATTTTAAGATTACGAGTGCACTTCATATCTTGATTAGGCAGCCATATTCGACATTGTTCTGAGTGCTAGACCGCAGATGGCAGCAGAGAGGGAAAAAAAAATGTTTGGGTACTAGATCAGGTGATCAGCCAACCATCACGTGCTGTAAGGCCCACAATTTCTTCCTCTCTGCTGCCATCTGCGGTCTTCTTACGCAGAACAATATTGAATATGGCTGCCTGATCTCGACATGAAGTGCACTCGTAATCCTCAAATATAATTATTTCTTTGAGATATTATGTATACCAATACTATTGTTTGCTAAAGCAAAGTATTCTTTTTTGGTAATTTTGTATTTTTGTTGTCGCTTAATTGGTATTTTTAGTTGTTTTAAAGCTTACTTTGATCCGATCACCTCAGTTATATTCGACTCTTGTTTGGGTGTATTACGGTCTAAAGCTGTATTCGCGCGCACCGAGCACCAGTGACTCACATTCTGACTTCCATTTCTGAAAGCGAACGGTACCATGAAGCTTGATTTCCTCTTTCAGCCCTCAATTTTAGGGCACAAAAAGACCTTTGGTTGTATTTCTAAATGATTTTTTTTTTAATTACGAAAAGTTATTTATCCCAGGAAAGCATTGTTTTATTGATTTGGATTCAGTAACTGTCCTCTATGCTGCATTATTAGTTAAGCATTTTTACCTTGACTCCCGTTACTGCATATACACAAATTTTCTGTTCGTCCAAATTTTTCGAGTCAAACCAAGGTTTGGAAAAACCTGTGATGACTCAGGCCTACTTAAAAATAACATAACATGTCAGTCATAGGTACTGCAATCACAGCATTCTTTAGCCTACTTACTTTCAAATTTGAATTCCTTCTTCTTTTTCTCTAGGATGTACTCATCAATGTCCTTGTACTTGTGACCCTTAGTTACACCCATCTTCCCTCCATCCTTCTGTCGCTTCTTCTTTTTCTTCTTCTTCTCTTTTTCCTTCTTTTTCTTTTTCTTCTTCTTCTTGTCTTTGTGCTTTTTATGTTTGTCCTTGTGTTTCTTGTGTTTGAGTTTGTCCATCTTGGGCACACCCTCTCGCTTCACTAAACCTCCAGGCTCACCCTTCGAGGTTTCATCCCGGATTACTGGAACAATCGACGGGGTGATGGCACTCCCTGTCGATGATTTCAACGAGGATGGGGATGTTTTCTCAGTCTTTTTAACATCACTTGTCATTGACAGAACTCCCTTTGTTGAGTCTTTTTTACTGGTTTCTCCACTGCTTTCACTAGATGAAGCCTTCTTCTCTTCTTTTGAGCTTTTGTCTGACTTACTCTCGTGTCTCACCCTACTGGTTGCTACTGGCAACTCACTCTTTTCTTCATCTTTCACCTTCTTCTCCGTCTTCAAAGGCTGTGGAGCCCTTGGTGACTTGGTTGAAGGGGTTTCCTTTGGTGATTTGGTCTCCTTGGGAGGTTTCATTTCTTTAGGAGACTTGGTATCTTTGGTAGAGGTGGAGGGTGATGTCGGAGGTGGAGACTTGGGAAGCTTGGTGATCGGAGGTGGAGACTTGGGGAGCTTGGTAATCGGAGGCGGGGGAGACTTTGGTGACTTCATCGGTTGAGCAGGAGGAGACTTGGGGCTTTTGATTGGAGGTGGGGATCGTGGTGACTTCATGACAGGAGGATCTGGTTTCTTCAGTACGGGGGAGGGGGAGGAGATGGTGTCTGGAGCTGATGATCGCTTGGCAACCAATCTGGCAGGAGGTGAGGATGGAGAAGTTGGACTGGCTCCAGGACCAGAATTCCCAGAATTCCTCCTAATTTTGGAGGAGGTTGCCTGTGTAGCTGTGGACAGGAAGGAAAACAAAATAAAGTAATAGCAAAGGGCAAAAGTGACAGGCTTATCATACATCAATTAAAATGGAAGATGGATGAAAATGAAATATCCCATTGCAAAAGCAACTGATATTTCTAAAACCAATATTTTTCTCCCCATCACATGTATGTGCAGCTCATCATTTAGTATGTTGGCAGACAGTTTATCCGTTAACTAACTCAGAAAGTTTTATGATAAGGATTATGTAGTCAAGCCAAATTAGATTATTCTTTATCAAAACTAAAATATGAATGAATGTCCATTTATGATAATTTTTCAGAAACCTTACAGACCAGAAGGCAGGGCTCAACATTAACATGCATCTTGTGCACATGGGCTTCCAAATTTTACCTTGAGACCCCCCAGATTTTCACACTTTGCCCTACAAAAGGTTAGTGTGGAGCCCTGGAGAAGGGGTTAGAAACACAACCATACCAGAATAATTCCTTTTCCTGGGCCTGCTTGCAGACTTGTCCTTGTCCTGTGATGGACCAGAAGACTCTGCTCCTGCCTCAATGTGGTAGTACTTCATGTGGGACTCTAGAAGACTGGCCTTTCTGAATGATTTGGTGCAACCAGGGACCTCGCACTTGAACTTGTTATGGTCCAGGTCCACAATTAGCTCTTTAGGTGCAATGACTGTGTGATTACAAAGGCAAGAAAAGGTGTGCAGAACATACACCAGAGCGCATTGAAAGAGAGAGTTGTGAAGAGTGCATAATACGTTTATGCGTACGCGGCCTTATGTTTAAAACATGGCGGATCATGTATTCCCAATAGTTCCCTCTCATGTACATTCTCTATTTGAGGGAACTATTTAAAGCTCCATGAAATGACTGACCAATCAGAACGACTTCCTGTGTCTCAACTCTTTGTATGTATAGCTCTGATATATACTACATGTATTCAATATACTGTTCAGAGGAGCATAAAGTAAACTGAACATTTTGGGGAATTATATCTCCAAACAGAAAGATACTAATAATGGATTTTTCATTTCCAAGTTTGGAAGACAGTAAAACATGTAAAGTAATTTGGAAAGACCCCTGAATTCCATGTCCTTAAATCACAGATTTTTTTCATATCTATATCAGATGTGGGCATTGGGTAAATAAATAGTAAATATCTTGTCAATACATCTCCCCTGAAAGATATTAATCAAAGATTTTTATTTCTAAAATTCAGATGTCAGCAAATTATAAAGTCATTCGTAATGACTACCTAATGTTCCGAAGTAACAAATTTGGTTGCATGCAACACACTGGATACTTTAAGTAATCTGATATGGCTACCCAACATAAAGTCTAAAAAAGTGAAGTCAACATTTTGCAGTTAAATTGTTTGATGTCATAAATAAAGATATCTGCACATTTCATTAAAATCACAATAAGCTGATTGTGAGGTCTAATCATTACTGAACACTGATGAAATGTGCATACGACATAAGCTTTTAATAACAGATACTACATCACTATATTATTTAGTGTAATTAAAAGCAATAAAGAATGTAATTACCAAGATAAACTTTTATTTCATTTACAAACATTAAGATCAATATGAGATACAGGCAGTCTGTTTACACTTACATTTTGTTGGATCCTTCAGGTGTCCAATTTGAGTATTAGCAAACACTACCCAGATAAAGAAATACAAGAAAACAAAAGAAAATATGAAATTTATCTTATTAATACCACATCTGGAAGTATGACTGTGTGATGTATTTGTAATCATAATCCTGTACGACCAACAGCAAATTTGATTTTTTTTTCGTCCCAGTCTAATTTTGATGACAAAACCTTTCAAAGTGACCCAAAGTCACTTGTACCACAGTCTCTTGCACTCTGTATTTTGTCACTGAGCTTCACTTGAAGTGATTGTTCAAAGCTTTGCTGGGATTTATGAAATGTGTCTATGTTCAATAGAAAGACACTTTACACAGTATCTTGAGGTATTTCCATTGTATGTGGCCTTGACTTTAATAAAATATTTAAATCCCTTTTCCTAACGACTGCAAAGTCAAAGAGATCTTTACTTACAGGGTTCCTTTGAAGCGATAGCTCGTAGCTTCTCTAGATTCTTAGCCACTTCAAGACGTTCATCCATTGAGATGTGCTCCACGACAGGTATGATCACATGACCTGGTATTAAAACAATGCACACAAAGAAAAATATAACAACAGTACTTTAATCATTGAGTGCAAACGGTTATCCTATAGAATCTGGAACCTATAAATGTTAAACACATGTCATATGCATTTACACCAAGTATGACTCCTTATGTTGCCCATCAAAAGGAATTTCTAAATATATTAGTCAAATTAATTTTCACACAATCCTTAAATCATGATGGAATCATCTTAACTAATCAAACTATAAATGATTGTAAAAATCAATGTCTGAATGTTTGAAATCTGATAGGAATTCCATAAAATATATAAATGTAAATATTTTCAGTCACCTATAAGTCCATTGGGCAGTGCAACATCACTAATTCTCAGCATGAAGTATAATATTTGCAATATCATACTATCAGTAGCACAATGTAGCAGCCATTAAGAAAAGATTCTTGAATTTTATTCTTTTTACAAACAGAACTTATACTCGGGGTGCTTAGAAAAACAAAAATGAAAGGAAAAAAAAAAAAAAAATCAATACGGAAACAGAAAATAATATGATAAGATTTGATTTTTCTTTACCCGTACCTGGTCTTCCTCGTGATGGTGGGGTTGGGGCTGCTGTTCCTGCTGCTGCTGTCGGTGTATTTTCTCCTGTGTTTGTCTTACCTTTTGATGTAAAAAGAAATATTAACAAGAAAAAGAAAGGTAAATGTCAATTCAAATACATTTATCCTTGAGTTCTCATCCATTGACGCCATCATAAGATCTGAGGAATTTTGCAATGACCAATGTCTCTCAAAACAGATATAAATTTTTACATTATCAAAAAAATGACATTACAAAGAAAATTACTTTTGTTCAGAAAAATAAACTATAAAACATTGAAAATATATCAATAAGTGAGTGAGATAGAAATGACTGCAAATTTATGTTAACTCAGCCACAGCGATGATTGTTAAACAATTTGAATTGAAAACATGTGGTGTCCACTTTCCAATTCATGGATGTGTTTGAAAATGGTTGATTGTGTAAATGGGTAATTAGTAAATAAAAAGATGTACTGTGTGAAGATTTTCCATGGAGCAATACAAATTATAAAAACAAAATGTTTTTTGACAAGTATCACAAGATACACAAGGTAACTTTTTAAGGGGATGCAAATTTGGAGAGAGGGAGAGAGAGGGAGGGAGAGAGAGAGGGAGAGAGAGAGGGGGAGAGAGAGAGAGAGAGAGAGAGAGAGAGAGAGAGGGAGAGAGAGAGAGAGAGGAGAGAGAGAGAGAGAGAGGAGAGAGAGAGAGGGAGAGAGAGAGAGAGAGAGAGAGAGAGAGGGAGAGAGAGAGAGAGAGAGAGAGAGAGAGAAACAGGCACATTATAATTTCGAATTCAATAAGCAATTTCTATCTAAATCAGAGTTGCCATTTTGGTGTTCGAATTGCTGAAAATCAGTAATGTTATACATGTACAAGTATAGAGGAATCAGTATTTGTCAAATAAATACAAAAGAATGATAGAAGTGTCCTTCAATTTCTCTAGTTTTAGTTTGAAATACAGAAAATCAGTACTCTTGGCATCTCTGTTAAACATACTTCCATAAATTTTGTAAAATGTGGTTGCACTGCTTTCTCAATGTTTTGGTGATAAATTAAATTGTTTCTCTTCAGCAAAATGTACTTGCAAAACAAAAGGCTAATATATTAGGAAACCTGACATCAAACTGAAATGCTAAGAATAGCAGCAACAAAAAATGCAACATTCAACAAACAAAACAAATCAAATTCCTGTTATTTCCCACATTATTTATGCAGGAAGACACAAATTATGTCAGAAAGTCATGCAATGACTATCCTACCGTAATTTCAAATCATAAAAGATGTTTGATTTAACAGCAATTTTTGCATTCCATGCATGCACAATATTCTGAACATAAATACATATATCTAATACATTAACAGGCTTAATGACAGACAAGATAATCACAAAAACAGATATGCCAATTTGCCACTAAATGGTTAGAACACCTCCCTCATAATGCTAGGCAAGACAAGTACTATCTTACTATTCTTTAAAAAATGCTTTTAAGCATGTTATATGATTCTGCTCACATCATAATCTAGAATCTCATGTTATTAGGAATGTGAAAGTGTTTAATTTGAATTATATAACAAAGAATATCTCATCACAACTAAACTTTATATTCCTGACTCTTGTTTTCAGCTGACTAACTTCAACAACCCACTGAATTAAAAAATTTTCAATACTGAACTAAGAAGAAAACACCTACATGTAGACAAGTTAACAGAAATTAATACCAAAATAAAAATAAATAACCAACAAAACAATTTACAGGTTAGAGGTTAAAGATAAACAGGCACAACTACTTAAGAGTCAAAACCTATGCATGGGTCTACCACCCATACATTATGGACGTACTTGTGTCTGGAATTTGACTACTGCCCTCTACATCAGGTTGAGGGGTAGTTCTTTCTTGCACAGTAGAAGCTAGAGTTTGGGTAAAGAGGACTCTGTCATATTTTGCATTTCTACCCAATATGGCATTTATATACACATATATCACGTTATCCTTTCATAAAGCGTTACTTTGACTGAAGCTATTTAGTTAAATACATATTTACAATGGCTTGTGATTTGCACAATGAAAAAGTATAAAGGTTTTTAAAAACTATGTAATTTTTACTATGCCAACATTCAATCAATTTCAAAGAGTATTTGCTATTTACAATTTGATATTAAAATCACACTGCCCCCAACTTAAGGCGATTAAATCATATCATATTTCAGATATTTGGTGTTACTTCATAACGATATTCATTTTTTTCAAACAATTAGCATAGTTTCAATTTCTAGAATGCTCTATGGAAGCTTTGGGAGCTTCAGCTTAAAATGAAAGTTTGAAGGAAAAAAAATCACACACCTGCTAAAGAATTCTTATCAAATAGCTTTTTATCACTGAGAAATAAATCAAATGAACTAAGTTATAATGGGACATAAAAAGTGCAACCAGCAACAGGTACACAAAATAAGGAAAGCTTGCTGATAACTGCACACACTGAATGCATCAACAAAGATATGAATATATGGGACAATTCATTGTAGTTTCTCATTAATCCCAATGTTCTCAATTTTCTATGCATGTTACTCAGCTATTATTCATTTGTATAAAATATCATCAGCACATCACTTTTCAATGCTATTTCTATATATTCAGAGTGAATTTTGTTGGGATCGGTGAAGATTTGAATTCTCATCATCATCAGATCTCAAACCAACGATAAATGATCTTTGCGTTAGGTCAGTAAAAGAGCTACAAATGACTTTTACCTTGGCTTTGTGAACTGCTAGCTGATCGCAGTTCTTTACCCAGAATGTTCGGGACTAGACCTGGTCTACCGGCTGGCCTACCAACTGGCCTAGGCTTGATCATGGTGGTGGGCTCGGTTGAAGCAAGCTGCCATGGACAAAAATATATGAATATTATCATGATGGTGTAAAATACATGATCCTTGTAGTTATTGGAGAGCACAAAGGATAGCCAAGACTTCAAGAATTGTGAACAAAATAAAAATGATCTCCTCATCAAAAAATTAACAATCAACTTTCGAGGCATACAGAATATGTAGCATTCTAAGCCTTCAGATACGGTATCCTTGAGTTAAATAAGGGTATTCGTCACCTTAAGAAACATCATCATAAATTGTTCACGTTATCATAATTCACTACAGGCCATCTGACCTTTCAGAACACTATAATGTTCACTTATATCCGGGGGCCCTAAACATTACTCAAGATGGAATAAAAATACAGAATATGTGGTAAGTCACACATTGTTAATCCACTTTTACCCCTCCTTAGGCAAAAACAGGGATTTTACAGCAACTAACCAAGTTTGTGACTAAGCTTTCTGAAATTTTGATGTGAAATGGACAACTATGCCCTAAATTACAACTCTGAAAACAAAATAATAGCATTATGTATTTACTTACCCTTACACTGGCCCTATCCCTTAAACTGGCCCTATCCCTCTTATCCTCTTTCTTCTTGATACTTCCAGCTCCCATCAAGAAATGTCCTTTCCTGGATGACACTGGCGTGGGGACATCTCGCGACAGCTTCGCAAACTTTGACCTTTTTGATTCAACCTTTGTATCCTTCGGCGATTTGACCTCTTCTGTACTACTCCTTGATTTCCTGCCTTCACTCAGATTTTGTGTCCGCCGCCCTTCCTCGCTCAAATTTCTTGACCTACGCACTTCCTCGCTCACATTTCTTGACCTCCGCCCTTCCTCGCTTAAATTCCTTGACCTCCAGCCTTCCTCACTGAGATTCCTTGACCTTGTGGGCTCTTGAGTTGACCCTTGAACCTGGTCTGTGCTAGATCTTGACCTTTTGACCTTAGCAGGGGTGGTAGAGGGGGTGGGTGAGGAAGCCGAAAGCTTTCTCTTACGCTCCTCTGGAGGGCTAGATGCAGCACTGGATGAAGCTGTAAGACAGAAAAGGTTCAAGCATAGATATTGGAAGATGGAAAGCAGCAAAAACAACAAGAGAAGAACAAAGAGATCTTTTTGAAAACATAGTAACAAACAGTGGAGATATTTAAAATAGTTTTGTTTCCTACATTCTACTCATATTCCTCCTATGGTTACAATGGAAGAAATAGCTCACACAGTAAATAATTGGCAAAAATATTTCAGCTGAACCTGGTTTATAAACATGTTAGTCCACTGATTCATCAAGTGCAAGTGTCAATCTCTCCATAATGCTCTGAAATGAATTAAGTAATGAAATACAAATATGAAATCAATTTTATGACAACTTTTGTTTATTCAATCATTAACAAGAATTATGGGAATTTGAACAGCACGAAGAGGTTGGCACTTCACACCCCATCCACCAGAGGAACAGATAGCTGGGTTTAAACCTCGCTTGAAGTTAGTGCTTATTTAAGACTTTTGACCGATGAAACTTACCCGAGGATGAAAGGCGTGATTTGCGTGCTTCTGCCCTTAGTCTGTTTTCTTTCCTTTGTGCAGCATTGCGCTGAGCTCTCTCAATTTGAGCCTGAAGATTGCTAAAGAAATCCTAACAAGAGAAAAAAAGAGTTTTGAATTGTTAAATTCACCGAGTGACTCTAAAATCAATAATTGGACATCAAACTCTGTCCCATAAGATCTGCCATACACAGGGTTGACATTTTAACATGAGTCTAGGCTGCAATCAACAATTCAAAAAAACTTTCTACTACACATTTGTAAGCAACAGTAATAAAACATGTGGATATTCATCAAGCATGCACAGCAAGAGGAAAGAAACCTAAACACATGAACAATAATAAATAACGACAAGCAGAAGAAAGAAGGTGAAGTGAGAAAATAAAGACGAGTAATATGAAGGAAAGAAGAACAGGATGTAAGGAAAGCAAAGAAGAAAAAAAAAAAAAAAAGGAGAGAAGGAAGAGAGAAAAAGAAATAAGGAGCTTACTTGTTTCTTGAGTTCTTCTGGCATGGTTCTGACATTAATACCCTGAACGTTTTTCTCAATGCCATCGTAGAAAATGATTCGATAACTCCCAGATGCATTGATGCCAACAATCTTGCCTGGGTAGTAGCGACAGTCAGACCATCGGGCCAAAACTTCATCTCCAATCTTGTAATTCTAAAATACAAATACACAAGAAAACTAACATTAATGCACATAACTTAATGTCCCCATTGCACAGACACAGAGATTTGGAAATGCTGTCAGTCCAACCGTCGGTCCATCTAGGCCATGTTTGAATGTGGGTGAAACTGTCCAAGATCACAGGTTACAAGCTTCTTTGTTCAATGGTTCTTAAGGACTGAGTTATCACCAGTTATTCTAGGAGAAAGTGTATTATTGATATATGACATTATGGTGAATAGAGGTGATGAGACCGTGATCAAATTTTGAGGCACTTATCCCAAGAAGGCTAATCATAATTTTACTACCAATTTCCGATCCAGAACTTTAAAATCATGAAAATCAGGTCAAAATACCTAATATACTCTCCCTCTAACAAATGGCTGATGATCAAGCAAAATGTAAAAATCCTTTTGTTTATTGGAGATCTTTTTTGATTTGCAGTGTGATTTCATTGCAGTGATTTGTATGTATTTTATTATTTTTTCCAGAGCTCTTTTAGAGCTTTCTAGTGCCATCCATGGGCAGCGGAATGGAGGGCTGCAACCCCCACTTTTTTTAGTAGGCACATTTCATAAAACCTCAGAAAAAAGGTTCAAAAATTGTCATTATCTCAATGCTCCTGTGTATTTTCATTAATGGTCAAGCATTCTTTTACCCCAGCAGGGGCTTCCTTGAATCCATCCTTTCGATTAGACATCCTGACCAGGGGGCGGAGCTTAGGAGAGTTGAAGTGGACCCATTCATCATAGCGCGAGTTCCAGCCTTCAAAGTGGATCTGTATCTTATGGTTCGTCTCGTCAACTAGGAGTATCTTTGCTGGATACCTATATTGAAAAAAAATAAACATCCAAGGTTAGTTTAGTTCTGCAATATCATGAGAAAAGTTAGAATGTACATAAAAAGGAGAAAAATAGCTTATATAATCAATTAACTATCAGCTGTTCATCATTTCAACAAAGTCCAAATGGCTAATAGAAAAATGAAAAACCCTCTTCAACAATGCAGAGACTTTTTCTTCTAGATAGGAATTTTTAGTTTGACTGTTAAGTGTAATCACCCAGATTGAAACAAAGAATGAACATATTCCATAATTTGACCCTAGTGACTTTTATCATTACAATGTACCTTGAAACTCAGATATATTGTTACAGGCTAATATTCATCACAAATGTCTTGACAGAAATACATGGCATTTACAGTTAACATGTAGTTTGATTTACACAAATCAAGCTCTTACTTGTGTGGTAGCATGCAGACTCGGAAGTGAAACAAGTAGACAGAATCTGAAGGTAATTTACCCCTAACATACTCCAAAATGGCCACCAAAGATAATGCATGAAATCATTGTGAACACAGTACATGTAGTTTGGCTCATATATAGAATTTTATTTTTCACACCATGACTCACCAATTATTCAGGTAGTCCATAGCCTCCAACTTGAAACCAGGTTCAAAGTCAAAGCCTATTCTGGTCATCTTGCCTCTGGTTTTAAGGGGTGAGGGTCTCAGCTCCACAGTAGCACCCTTCTGACCGCTTAGGCTTCTCTTGTCTACATGTGACTACAGAAACAAGTGAATGAGTAAATTACGCAATGCGTAATAAATGTCCCCGCCGGAAGTGCAGATCTGTGGAAATTAACTAGCCTGAACCTTAAAACTTCAGTGAAAAACTTTAGTGAATAAAATAATAATGTTACTGCATGCAAAAGAAGAGAATACCAACAATGCATGTATACAACTGAAATATAAAACATGAAAACATTATGAACCTTCAGCCATTTTGAATAAATTTGCATAAATTTGCATGAATAATGAATTTCAAAATTCTGTATAGAAGTTTGGAAGCCCCCACCCAGCCCTATCAGATAAAACAATCGGAATCAAAATCCGATGTGAAATAGAGAAGTAGCATTTTTCGTCAATTTTGAATAAATTTGCATAAATTTGCATAATTAATGAATTTCAAAATTCTGTGTAGAAGTTTGGAAGCCCCCACCCAGCCCTATCAGATAAAACAATCGGAATCAAAATCCGATGTGAAATAGAGGAGAAGTAGCATTTTCTAACATTTGAGCACACACGGACAGACGGACGGACGGATGGACACACACACACACGCACACACGAACGGAGCCCGTTTCATAGTCCCCTCGCGAACTTCGTTCGGCGGGGACAAAAAGGGGGCAGTACGAAGTTAATGATTATAATTATAACAATAAGCTAAAAAGAACATCCAGGGGAGTTTTGTCAGATCTGCAAGAATAAATCATTTCTTACAAGACTTGAAATGTAACAATGTCTGTCTTAAAATATGTCACTATTTTGTGTTCATAATTTCTCTCTTCTAAACAGAATATTCATGGATACAAACGATTAATAAACAAATTTATTTTACAGTCAGCCTACTTTACAGGATACATAACATACATGTAATGTCAAAAATTTATGGGGTTGAGCTCCTGAATACTTAAACCTATGACATTTTCCAAGACCAAATAAAATTTTTCACACTCCCACATATTTTGTGATGTCCATTTGCCAATTGTCAAATCAGACATTTTCAGTAAGAACCTACTGACACTCCTCTCTAAACTTACCTTACTCCTGCTTTCCTCTCGACTCTTCTCACTCTTTGAAAGTTTCTCCTTTCTCTCACGTTGCTCCCTCTTCTCTCTCCGCTCTCTAGTTGAGTTACGCATGGCACGCAGAACACTGCTATTGGCAGAATCTCCTCCGCTCCGTCCACTCTCATCGAAACTCCCTGTGGTGCTGCTCCGACTTGAAAGGGTACCTGGTGTTGACGGTTTGTAGTCGCTGGAAAATGGAGACGATGGGAGCCTAGTGCTCGACTTGTATTCGCTTGATCGGGAGGAGGTTGGCGAACATGGCTGCCTCATGCTACGATCACTTGGTTCAATATTCAATGGTATTGTTCTCTGAATGTCACTTGATGAAGTCTGCCCCTTCTCAGACAAGGGAGGAACACTAAATTGAGATTCATCTGCTTTTATCATAGACCCTTCTTTCTTCTTTTCAGTTTCATGCTTTGCTTCATTAATGGAACCACTACTATAACTACACTGTGTTTCTTCCTCTTTGGAAGTAATGCCTTCTTTGCCCGGCTCTCCCTCAGGAGGTAATGTTTTGTCATCCTCATGACTCTTTCTATCAGCTGAGTTATCATCCTTTTTAGCATGGCTCTTACTTACAGGTTCATGAATAATTTCAAATCCCTCAAAGTCACCTCCACCTACCCTTGTGATCTTCACCTTATATTCCAAATCACTCTCATCTCCAACATCCATACCAGTTCTACTATCTTTAGAACTATCATCATCTTTCTCTTGACTTTCTACCATGAAGGAACCATCTTTCTCTCGACTCTCTCCCAGTGAGGAACCGTCTTTATCCAGACTTTCTCCCATCAAAGCGTCTATATCTTCGTCGCTGGTGTCAGAATCATCTGCAATCAGCAACAAATCCATGTCATCGCTTGACTGTGAGTCGCCCCCATCTTTATCATCATCATCATTTACCCTTTCTTTGTTCTCTACAGCAACTTCAGCATCTCTAGATAGGTCTTCATCATGTTTCTTTTCACTGTCTTCAACCGCAGAAGGTTCTCCTTCTTTTCTCTCTTCAGGAACTAATGACTCTGTAGGACCAGAGTTGCTCTCTGTAGGTCCATCCTTTTCAGGAACTACTGCCTCCATAGGAGCAGAGTTGCTCTCTGGAGGTCCATCCCCTTCAGGAATTAATACCTCTGTAGGACCAGTGATGCTCTCTGTAAGTCCATCCTCTCCCTTTAATTGGGTTGGGAGGGTCGATTCCCCATCTGCCATGCTAGCAGTTACCACTTACTGAAAGAAACAAAATAAAGCAGAAATTTAAAACATTACAGAAGTATAGATTAACCAGAATGATCTAAACATAATTTCATTTGTATGGAATAACTTTGGGAGGTCAGCTTACACTGTTTCACATATATGCAAGGTTATTTATAAATAACCTTGTACAAAGGACGTCTGCACCGTTGAAATTGCCTCCCCCACAGGCACATTAGTGTAACATTGTAGGAAATGTATGTTTGCTGAAGACTTAAAGAGTGGAAAAAAAAAGCCAGAGCACCTATTCATCTAGCTGTTCGCTGTATGTGTGTGAGATACAACAATTATCAATAAAAGAGACAAGCTTTCAGTCTTGTATTTTGTATTTCTGTGGGTATTTCGGCGGGGATTTTCAGCTGGGGGAGATTTCGGCCGGTCCGTCGTATTCATATTACAATCACTCTAAAGGCATACAAGTAGTCTCATAGAATATCACATATCACGCACATAAAATACATCCCAAAGTCACAGACGAACTGCAGTAGCAATGAAAAAAGTAACCATAAATGTCACATTTTAGCGATGTATCGGTGGTCCCGCTACCCAAATCTAGAAATTCGCATTTCTTAAGTGTTTTCCTGAGGAACATGGTTCTGAAAACTGAGCCGTTTCTAGAAATTTTCAGTTTTAGTTTTGTGTAAGGGATTGGATAAGTTACAGTTTGCTTTCTCCAGTATAGAGAAAGACAGAAAGTACATATAATGAACACTTGGCACACAGTCAATTACAGTTAAAAGCTATAGAGCATAGTATTTATTTATAGATGAAGTATAACATGAAGATACAGATGAATACAACGATGAGTTGAAGTCTAGAGCAAGTCTGATGGTGTGACTATACTCTTATGATGTCTGGAATAATCTCTGTAAATCTGAAGGTCAATCTGAATTCTATCTGAATTCTATCTGCCTGGAGTAATGATGTGAACCCCTTTTATAATGAGAAAACCCTCCATTGGGAGATGGTCAACCATGAGTCCTTGACCAAATGACCATAAGTACGTCATAACTTTTACTCAGTATTGGGGAGTGGGGCTTTTATCTGCAGGAGTGGTGTTGTGAATATAAAGTGACCATTATGTCACAGCTTTTAATAGTTGGAAGTTGTATGAGTAATACTTTCTGAATAAAGTGTGAAGTTTGTAAACATTGAGACTTCCTGTCAAGGTAATGATAGAGTATTGATAACTTATTGATAAATATAAATTGGTCTTATTATCACGATATAGGGTCTACATTAGATCAGGAATTTTTGTGTCCCAAGCACGAAAGTGTCCAATCACGCGTTGCAGTCATCAATACTCAGTCACTCAGTGTGTGAGACGCAATACCTCCGTAAATCTTGAGATGTCAGTTTTTGATAGTCATGATACCGATAGTCAGTGGAGGCAGTTTTCGGCTAACCACACAGACTTGATGTTTTATAGAAATTTGACATTGAACATCAAGCCACACAGGGGAAGCAATCTCCCGTACGGAGAGACAAGTAAACAAAATCTTGAGTCTTGAATTCGAGGAACCCAAAATGCCGTATTGACAGATGTCCAGGGTGGAACATGGTGAAAGTGTGTGTGTGTGCGTGGGTGTGGCATGCAAGTAAAAGAAGCCAGACATCGTGTAAGTGAAGACGTGTTGACGGAGGGTGAAAGGAAGGTGGAAGCATAGTGATGAATGTTGTCTTCATGGCTTCCCTTCTTACAGGGCTTTGGTGGATGCGCCCATCATAGCTATGATGGACGGGACTGCTATGGTCCGAAAACCAGCAGTAGAGCTAGATGTTACAGCTACTGCTGGGAGTCTGTTCCATATGGGGATAACTCAAGGGAAAAAGCTGTACCTATACCCAAAAGATAAGTGGGCAAGATTCATCCATTTCCACATAGGTGAACCTTGCAAACCACCTTCGGAGTGTGCTAAAATCTTCCTCTTTCAGCTCATCTGACAACTTCAATGATCAGATCATGAGAAACACAAAAAATACAACTAATGGCGACATGGATATGGATTTACTTACCGTTCACGTGTAGCTTTCGCTGTGCAATTAGCATTACAAAGACAGCACGATAGGCACGGAATGTGCGCTGTAGATAAACAGAGTACAAGGCAGTACAACGCTGAGCGGATTCGACGCGGCAAGCTAAATTTATTTGTGTTAATATCTCGCACTGTATGTCACAGACGGCAGTATATACGCGTGCAAAATATTAGCACAATTAAATTTAGCATGAACGGTAAGTAAATCCATATCCATGTCACCATAAATTTTATATTTTTCATGTCTCTCATGATCCGATCGTTGAAGTGGTCGGTTGAACTGAAAGTGAAAGAGGAAGATTTTAGCAAACTCCAAAGGTGGTTTGCAAGGTTTACCGTACGTGGAAATGGATGAATCTTGCCCACTTATTTTTTTGTTTACTTGTCTCTCCGTATGGGAGATTGCTTCCCCTGTCTGACTTGATGTTCAATGTCAAATGTTTATAACATTTGATCAAGCCTGTGTGGCTAGTTTTTGGCTCGGTCGCATGCAATCAGAGTGGGTGAACGCACGCGCACAGCACCCACTTGCTCCTCATTGACTTTGTACATGCAACCAACTCACCCCCTATGCCGAAAACTGCCTCTGAGACAACGGATATAGACTCTAATAAAAATTCCAATTCCAGTACCACTTGGACATGTTGGATAAGTGTCCAGTACCATGTCATGATTTGAGTAAGCATGGCAAGAGGTGAAAATCTTAAGGGATCATTTCTAACAAGCCTTCTTGTGCTTTTCATGATCCCGCCACTATTAATTATTTATAAATTATAACAATGAATTGACAATGATTTTATGTGTTTTTTAAAGTGGAAATAAATTTGAATTGAATTGAATTGAAAAAATAATTCTGATAAGTGTATAAAGAGTCCTAAAATAGTATTTTGACCAAAGTGGCTGAATTTTCTCTCCCTTGGCCTTCCTTTAATTTATAGTACACGTGACTAGTAGTACTAGATCTAAGTCATGTAAGTAGAGCCAGCCAGAGCCTCAGAGGCAGAGGGCCTAAGAACCATTCATTCATGCAGTCTGCATGCACAATAGACCACTACGGTAATGTATGCAAATTGTACACATGCCTTTCATTAACAAAGGTTGTTCTTGACAACCTGAAAGCTTGCCGGACATAGCAACAGATAATGTATGCAAACTGGATTCCAAGCATTCTGAGCATTGACTGAGGTTCATTTATAAAAAGCAGGTTAATGGAATAGCTTGTCACTAGGAGTCTAGGTGCTCAGTCAGAGAATTATTTATATGCATAAACTTGTATACATTACAGAAGCGGTCTATTGCATGCTTGGTGTGTGTAGGGAGCGAGCGGAGGTGAAATTACTCAATACAACAATATTCAATAACATGATGTAATGGCAACGGCAAATGGCCTACCGCTATAGATCTATGGCATGGCGCGGCCTGCGTGATAATTAAATCATATGAAGCGCTGCCGACTGTATACTGGCACTGCTTTGACTATATGCAGAGCTGAGTGATCGAGTGGAATCCTATTTTACAATGATGCCATATTTCTTTTCAAATCCACGCTACATACTTGTACGTAAAGACAATGACGTGTAAAATCTCACCTCTGCTAGCTCGCAGCAGGATTGTTTGAAACTGAAAAACAGTTTTTCAGTAATGTCGTCCATGTTTCACGTGTGCATCGTCTTTTAGAGTGATTGATACTGTTCCATTATTTCAAAGGAATTCCACACACTAACATAATAAAACTCAATGAAACAAATAAAATGCTTCCTTTGAAATTACTTATTTCATTTCATTTATCTAAAATTAATATATAAAATAATTAATATGAGTATTGATTTTTGCAGCAATTAATGTGGAAATATACTCTCAATTATGGACTAAAACCCCTTTTAAATAATGAGACTGTCCATAGCGCGCCAAAGCGACGGGCGTGTATATGGTCATAGACGTATGGTATATAGTTTAGCAAGCTGTTTATGTTTTCATTGTGTATGTTCGTGGGAAAAACTGGTAGTGCAGTGCGACACGCGCATATATTGCATGCAGTTTATACCCATGCATCAAATTATTTGGCACTTCTTCTAGCTTCTGGAGCTTCCTACACCACCACATGCATTAGTTATATTCAACAAGGATTTTTCTCTTACTCGGACCCAGTGCTTTGATGCCCTTCCACCTTACCAATTTTCTTTTTAGGGCCTAAAGAATGCAGAATTTTGCAAACTTCCGTTTGTGACTAACTGGAATTTCCCTCCTAGGCTTAGCGCCGACGTGTAGAATTTACAGAGATTATCTGACCTACGACCATGACGACGGCTACTTAAATGAGATTTGACAAGTAAGGACCTAGTACTCCTAGATCTAGTTGTTAGACAGAAGGGTAAGAACTAAGAATAGGGTCTAAGATAAAATAAGAATTTTGTGACTTGATTTACATGTAGTTAAATATCATCAATCATACTTTGAATTTTGATTATGAGAATTTATGAATTTCACAATGATTTAGCTAGATCTTGATGATGCAGACCTAACTTACATTAGTCATTACAATACATATTACAAATGCTGTAGTGATGGTAGTCGTGTAGAACTCATCAGTTCTGCTACCACACACCTGGAAGCACTTATACATGTACAAGCTTATCTGAAGATAACCTTGTACTCCAGACTAGCTTTTACATCATGGACATACAGGTGAATAGGCTTCAATAGCTTTGTGTGTATCAGCAGGCCTTTTTCTAGACCGAAAATTCTGTCTCTCGTTCATTAGCCTCTTAATTTTGACAGGGTTGGCCATTCACTTAGTCTTAGAGACAGAAACGCTCCTATCACTCTGCTGTGCAAACTTTCTGAGAGGCGACAATCAGTCGGCATGTAGTCGTAAAAAGGCTTGTAGACCCCCTTTTTAATTATTTTTTACAAATTGAATAGATTAGGCCTAGATCTAGGCTATAAAAATTCACGAATCTGTTCACTTACCAATTTGACTGTTTTATTCCTTGTAATGCTCCTTTTTCAGGTAATTCAGGATCCAAGTTATTATCCATTTGAAAATCTTGCAGCAGTATTCAAACGATTTCCACTGCACAGGAATGAAGTAAACATCGCAGCCATTCTGGTCTATGTACAGGGGAAAATTATTATGAAGGGAAAAATGTGATGAATTTATTACGAACTCGCACACATTGATTTTTTCCTTTCATAATAATTTTCCCTTGTACGTAGACTAGAACGGCTACGATGGCATCTTCATTCCTGCGCAGTGGAAACCGTTTGAATATGGCTGCAAGATTTTCAAATGGATAATAATTTGGACCCTGAATTACCTGAAAAAGGAGCATTACAAGGAATAAAACAGTCAAATTGGTAAGTGAACAGATTCATGAATGTTTAGAGCCTAGGCCTAATCTATTCAATTTGTAAAAAGTAATTAAAAAGGGGGTCTACAAGCCTTTTTACGACTACATGCCGACTGATCGTCGCCTCTCAGAAAGTTTGCACAGCAGAGTGATAGGAGCGTTTCTGTCTCTAAGTGAATGGCCGACCCTGTCAAAATTAAGAGGCTAATGAACAGAGACAGAATTTTCGGTCTAGCCTTTTTCCAGTCTAGATCATTCACACATGAGAGGAAAATAATTATTTAAAATTTCACTTTCAACCCTGAATCCCCAAATTTGTGGCACAGTAAGAGTTGAAGAGTCTCTGAATTAGGTAATCTAGCAAATTCAAGAAAATTAAATCTTGCTTAGACCTACAGCAGATTGAACGGCCCGCTTCTGTCTCTAAGTGAAGAGCCGATCCTACCAAAATAAGAGGCTAACGAACGATAGACAGAATTTTCAGTCTAATCCTTGACCTCTTATCTGTATTCTGATATTTAAACCCACCAGGCACCACTGGGTTTTAGCTCGGTCTTGACTTAAGTCAATGTTAAAATAAATTGGAATGAATCCTGACACTAAGTTTTCCTCTTCATTAAACAAGCCTTAGACCTTGCATTAATAGGTTTAACCAAATTAGTGGAATACAAGTCTTATACAACTACTACTAGACCTACAGACAATTCTGCTTTCTCTTTTGCATTACAGGTATCAGGGGCACTGCCGTAGCTGTAGATTTAGTGCAGTATGGATTTAGATTCTGCACTTAATGAACTGGGCATGCTCAGTATAGTGACGGAGAGCAGAAAAGAGTATTTAAAAGAGAGAGCATCGCAGAATGAAAACAACATGAACAATGCTAGTTCATCAGCGCAGCCCCCGAGCTTCCACATTGTCAAAATGAACACTCAGTTTGTCACATGTGTAGGATCTGTCTTAGCCAGTCATGGCCGTCCACATCTAAAACCCAGCAGCAGCAGTAGCTCACAGAATGGTGTGATCGAAGCAGAGAAGAGTACCAGTGCATCCAGACCATATCCACCCTTCTTAGTCAACGAGCATCGTGTTGTGAGGACTCACAGGCCGACACGGCGCTGCCAGAAAAAGCCGTACTCGGTCCCTCATTCACACAGATCAAAGACATCGCGTTCAAGGAAAATCAAGTCATACCTGTCAACGAGTTTAGAGGACGATGTATTTTTCGAAGACCCACGGACAGATTGCAATGGGAACGGGCGGAAATATCGCAGTCCCAGCAGTGAGGCAGCCGATATAAAAGGATCGTTGACCGTACCTGAGATTCAACTTCACCGTTCAAAGTCTCTTGATGATCTCCATTTAGACCGCCTTCGCATTGATGATGGACTCAGTCGACATCGCAGCGATGTTGAACTAGCCTCAAAGCTTATCAGCAATCTCAAAGTTTCTTGAGTATAAGCTATTTTTAATGAAAGAACTAGTTTTTATAATTTTGGCATGTGGTGCAGCATGTACGTTGGCAGTATGCTCAGTCTACAGTTTGGATAAATTTTGGTTTGAAACCTCAGTTATTTTGCATTCCAAAGTTGAAATGGAAACCAAAAATTTGTAAATGTGTCTTAATTTTTGATACCTTTTGCAGCATGGCAGCGATTTGTTATACATGTGCAATGGCTTTTCAGGTTTATGATATTGTCCAAAGTTAATAGGTACATGTACATGTAGTTATGCTGCTGAAATATTAGTTTTCATGTCCTGTATCTGCAAAAGAAATACAGTGAATAGGTAGAGGCTGGAAAAGTAAATGGAGCTTTTGGCTTATACATGTATTGCTGCAAATGTGTTTTAAATGTGTTCTACGGTCCTACTTACTAGAACCTTGATGTACTTAAATTGGTAACAGCTGCCCCATAAACACTTTTTTTTTCTCAGTAGACTTTGTCATAATTCTATATTTACTTGTGAAAATCCAAAATACAGCTTGCTGAGATTCCATTGTATGAACTCGATCATCTGCCTGTTTACGCATTGTAGTGATTACGGTAGATATGATTGGAAAGCATATGTATGCTTGTTGATTTACAGCAGCAACCTTCACTCAAATAAGGAGACTTGGTGTGACTGGTATAGTCTCATAGCCCTCCAAGTATTTTCTTTTTGATTACAGTTTACAAGGAGTTCCGTACAAAGGGATAAAACAAATGCATTGTCCTTTGTTCAAACCCTGTCACATTTACAAGGACAAATACAATGAATTATTATTGAGGCATATTTACAATGGGATGAAATTAAATTTTCTAATCGCTTCCGAAAGAATTGTACTCCATTGTACTTTGCTACTTCTTGGCCCGTATTCTGAACTCCGGTTCAACTTGAACTCCAGTCTAAGTTAAACCAGAGTGTAATTAAAACTGACAGTCAGACCACAAGTTTAGTCTAAATTTCTCTACAAAACAAAGTTAAACCACACTTAGACTGGAGTTTAAGTTAAACCAGAGTTTAGAATTTGATTTTCTAAAACTGGTTTAAATGGCAGGTTTAGGCTGGGTTTAAACCACACTTAGACTGCGGTTTAAGTTAAACCGGACTTCAAAATATGGGCCCTTGAGTTTTAAAATTCCCATACAGGCCATTATGGTTAGCATGGAAAGTGAGATTTTTTTTTTTTTTTTTTTTGAGGACAAAGATGTCAGTTTAAAGACATTTTTAAAGGCTTGTTTACAATGGAATGAAACAACACTTTGCAGTTGCTTGTTGGAGAATTATGCTCGCCTCAGCTGTAATTGTCCTGTAGAGAAGACAGAGTATGAGAAATTGAAAATGCATGAGAAAATGAATGTGAACAAGGGTCCGTGATTGCCTGTTAAAAGATGATTTCAATCAAAAGTATATCAGTGTAATTCAGCATGGATTTTAATTGCCAACCCTGATGTAAACCTAAATAAGAATGCCATTGATATATTTTGAACTTTTTTTATTAAACCAGTGGTTGATTTTGAAATGTTTTGAAAAGAGGAAGTTTATCACAATTTGTTGCAATGCAAGACTTGAAGGATGGGAAATCCTTCAAAGACTGCATAGATGCTCTTCACATTTTTTTATGTGAAAGCACCACAGTCAGGAAGTGTGGCAGTTTGTGACAAAAATTTTTGTTTTTACTCTTTTCTTTTCCACCTTCAAGTTCATTGGCCATTGACCCCTTGGTTTGCTCAGCTACATTAGCACTGTGTACCAATGCTTCAGTGAACTCCCATTGGTAATTTTGAAGATTGAATTGATATCAGATTAAAAATCATGTATTTCATCTGTTCATGAATTTTGTTCAATTATAATACTACATGTAGATGTAATATTTACTATTATATAATGCATTATATAAATAATGAAATGCACTTTATTTTTATCCATGGTCACTGCATTTTAAATGGCACACAATTGTGCACCATCTCCATCCCGTTGGTTAGTATACCTATCCTAACCATTGCCAATTGGTACCAGGTGGTCAATGTATCAAGCTCATGGGAATTACACAATTCAGTAGTCAACAGGTTAAAAGAATAATCCCAAGATAGGTGACTGTAAGGGGGGGGGGGGGCTGAGTGTTTGAGGCAGTCCAGTGTATGCAAGTAAAGTTCACACAATTTCCCATTTAGCCTGTAATTTTCTTCGGGGTGTATTGGAAGGGTTGGTGGTTCGTTGGGGTAGGTTGTGGAAACCGTATTGGGTTAAAGCCTGGCAGTAAGAACCTGTCAGGGGGGGGGGGGGGTATATTCTTACAGTATTAAAAGAAGAATCCCAAGGAAGGCATGGGGGAGGGGCAAGTCCGCACAATGTCCCATCCAGTCTGTTAATTTTTTATGGGATGTATTGGAATGGTTGGGGTGGGTTGTGGGAACCTTATTGGGTTAAAGCCAGGCCAGTAAGAACCTGTCTTGTCAAGCAGTAGTAATTACCTCTTCCTGATGCTTGTTCTTATGTGTTTGTCAGTGACTCTGGGTACAGTCAGTCAGCCCACGCAGTTGTCAAGCAATTGTCCTTAAAGGGAATGTTTAGTACTGGTAAAACTAAAAGGGTTTTAACAAATGCAAATGGTGAGCGCTCTCACGTTGAAAACTGTAAACATACAAGTACATGTAAAAGCACGCATTTTTAAATACTATCTCATCTTGTTTTATTGTCATTAGTTGGAACATAATAATGTTGAAAACAGTGAACAAATGTGTAAAACACCCAATTTTTTAGCTATCTCGTCTTTTCTTATTACAATTTGGAACATCATAATAGCAATGGATGATTGCTCTAGAAAGTATCCATAACTATGTTTATCCCCTGTACCAAAAGATTCTGCCTATGTATAGTATATGATATTTCAGTATCCATTACTTTGCAGTGTCCGTACTATTGATAAAGCTGTGGTAATTTGGCTTCAATTTTCATGGTTTCAAATCCTCATAATGCACAATTATTCTTTTTTTTCTCTGAATGGTTTCTAGACTTATTTTTTTTCCAAAATGAAATTCTTCCAACAGCTCTCAACATAACCTTTAAATGGCCAATCAGACCTTTGTACTGTCAATCAGGGTAAAGACATGTCAAGAACAGAATGTAGAGTAACAGAGTCAATGCCCTTCTGGCTTTCAGCACTAATTGGATGTGGTATGTCACTGTACTCTGCTTTTCTTTTCATGGAAATGTATAGCTTTTTGTGCTCTAGCTATCATACCTGTGAACTTCATTAACAAGGAAGTAATGACATTTGTAGAAGGTTCAGTTATGACACACATTTATTGGAGGACAGAATTATCAAATTCTTTGATGTTCAAGATCACACTAATATATAAAATCAAATATAAAATATGAGGAAATATAACTTTGGTTGTTGATATGAAAGTAAAAATCAATCATTTTGTGTACTTTATTGTCCATTCTTAAATGATAAATTCATACCAATTTTATACTTGTTGCATTTATGGTTTTATGTACATGGTCAGTGCACTCTACTTTAAATGTCTTTTGGTTACCATTTTTTCAACCCTTCTGACTGATTATAAATCATAAAGTCCTTTTGTAGTTTTGGTAAGGGCCCCCCCCCCCCAAAAAAAAGAAAAAAATAGTTCTAGCAATTGATAGCAAGTAAGCTGCTGTGAAGTTGTTCCTTCTCAAGTGAAATAATTTTCACTGAATTAGAGGTGGGAAATATAGTTCCTCTGATCCCTTCAAGTTATCTGCATTCAGATTCATCAGAAACCATGGGCAGGGCAGCAAAATAATCTTGTACATGTAAGCATGTTTTGACAAGAGAGGAACAATATGAGCACATATACAACACATTTATCTTGAGGAGAGAAGTTTTACAAGTTTTCATAAAAAATGCATTCACATAAAAGATGGTCAGTTGTACTAAAGTTTAAAAAAAAACACACACAAAGGTAACTTCAATAATACTGTTTTGGACAGAAGATGTCCTATTGAATTGTAGCTCTACATGTAACTATGAGTACTTAAATGTTTGTTGAATTTTATTTGTATTCTTTCTACCCTCATTTCTTATTTTATGCAAAACAGAAATCGGGTATAGACATTAATATTTATGGTGCAACCAAGGTTTACATACATGTATCATATCTAAGATTTTGTGGGATTGTGTTCTGTGATATCAGACATTAAACACTGAGCCCAATTTTGATTTTCAAGAAGATTTCTGGTTTTACATAGTTTCAGAAATGATTAGAGTTAATTCTCATCTCCCTTGTTAAAGATTGTCTGATAATCCATCACTTTTTTTTCCTAAATTCCATATGAACTTGCTTCTTGGAATTATCATTGAATGACTCCCCCCCCCCCCCCCCCCCACCTTTCTCTGTTTCTTCCCAATTTAAGGGCATGTGCAATAGTTTTTGTTGTATTGTCCTTGTTGTTTGTAGATTTTTTGTATCTCCTTTTTTTAAATTTTAGACAAAATGTACATTAGTTTATTTTCATTATAACTGACTACCTAATGAAATTCAAGGATTAATTTTAAAGTGAGAATTAAAGTTATTCAAATTACAAATATATCAAATTCACCAATGCTCAGACAACAAAAAAATAATACTGTCAAACTAGAAAAGCCATTTGTGTTTCTTCAACAAAAAAATAAGGTGTAATCTCTTTTTCAATCAATTGTACAATGGTTGTTATCAACACAGATGTTGTATTCTTATAATTTTGTAATAAACTAGGGTTATGAATTATAAACAAAAAAAACATACAGAAGATTGAAATTATGACTGAGTACTGTATGTTTTTATATACTTCTTGAGTGCATCAATTGGCAGATGGGTGAGAATGAAGAGCAAGTTATTAAAAAAAAAAAACAGATTGAGAGAGATGGGAAGAAAGAGAAGAGAGAGATTGAGTGATAGAGAGAGAAAGGGGGGGGGGTAGTGAGGGTTAGGGTGAGAGAGAAAGAGAGATGCAGGAAGAAAGAGAAGAGAGATCAAAATGATTACTCGAGCCTGATGAAAATTAAAGGAAGAGTCAGACTTAGAAATTTGAGATGCAAGGACTATGTTAGCCATAGGAGACTGAGAAAGAGGGAAAGAAAGAATTTGTTGAAGAAAGAAGGGTAAAAAGAGGAGAGATTAGTAATGATTATGAAGGGGGAGATAAAAAGGGGAACAGGCTTTAATCAGCAACCATGAAATAGAAGAGAATAAAGGGAAATGGGTACAGATATAGATTGGGCCTATATAGCCATGACAACTATATAACAATATCACACGTATATGTGTACAAACTTATCTGAAGATAACCTTGTACTCCAGACTAGCTTTTAAGGGTGAATAGGCTGCAATAGCTTTTATGTGTATCAGCAGGCCTTTTTCCAGCCTAGATCATTCATAGATCTATATGAGAGGAAAATCATTATTTGAAATTTCACTTTCAATTCTGAATTCCCAAATTTGTGGCACAGTAAGAGTTGTAGAGTCCCTGAATCCTAGCAAATCTTGCTAAGAGAAAATTTTTGTTTTCTGTTTTTGACTGCTGCAACAGTGCATGTTGGACACAGTCCCACATAGGCAAAGGGCCTATGAGTGACAAAATCATAACTATAGAGAAAGGTAAAGAGGGTTACAAAGAATTTTATATGGCCTCGACAAGCAAGAGCATGTTACAGTTATGGTAACTTTTTAAAAATTAATTTGTCTTGTGTTGTTAACTTAAAACTCGAAAAGAATAGAGAACAAGGGTGTCAACAGGTTCTCAAGGGGGCGGGGGAGGGGGACACTTTGCAAGGCAGAGCAGAATGACTTAGCAAGAGGCCATGGGATGGGGCTTGCTCCCTCCCACAGTAAAGTTTTTTCTTTAAATTAAGCACTGAGTAAATATTAAAAATAAGTGGAGGGGGAGGGACACAAATGCTGCTTCGATGATGACCCCCCCCTCACCTTTTTTTTTTAATGACTGATTTATTTCTCAAAACTTCACTTCTTCTCCATACATAATACAAGAATAATTACAGAGATAAGGCATGTATCCATACAGTAATACAGAAATACAACAATTTCCGTAAGTTTATGATACCACAATTACATATCATAAAACACTTTTCCATAACAACATAATTAAAAAAAAAACATTATTTTCTGGTTTCAGAATGATTTGTTAATTACAATAGGCCTATTTAAACAAAAATCTTTATAAAATTGAAGCAGTAAGTATTTTCTTTAAATAGGATATACCTGTCTCCCACCCCCTCCCTTTAACCCTTTCAGGACAAGAATTATTCAAGGGCTAAATTGATCACATTTTGTTCTTCAAATTGGCAACAATAATATTTTTATTTTAGTGCTACATGGTTCTAATAAAATGAAATGTCTCCGAAAAAACTATACATGGTTACAAACTTTGTCGAAATTGAAAAAAATTGCCAATTTTGATAAAAAACAGTGATTTTTAACCTCTTAATATGTTGCCAATTTAAGAATTTTGGAGCTTATTCTCCTTTTTAAAATTCCTGGCATCAGACACAATATGGTCATGCAACAAAAATGGACACAATGTATGCAGAAATTTTTGCTTGTTCTACTTGTGCATCTTGCTTATTTTTTAGAGCTCTGAATCAAAAGATATTGAAGCAAACCACAAAATGTGGTCAGTTGTCTCGAAAGGGTTAAAGGAGAATGAAACCCTGGGGAAAAAATCAGTTTTAATGAAAAGAGAGAAGTTCCTTCAAAATCGGTTACGAAATGAGAAAGTTATGAAATTTGAAGTCTCAATTCAAATTCTATGGCGATCCTCAAATTGGAAATGTTGCTTCAAAGTGACAGGTTTTGTAGTACAACTCTCTATATGTTTTGTACACAAAATTTCATATTTTCCCCATTATCTCTCAATGCTTGTCTCCTTCTTAGCCGCAAGATATAACATGTGAAAATGTATTTGACACAACATATGTTGAGTTCACAAAAACGGGCAATTTTATAAAATTGCTTCTCTATATTCTCTCTTTTAATTAAAATTTTCCCCCAGGGTTTCATTCTCCTTTAACACTTTATAGCTTTAGGCCTTCTCTAACTCCCTCGTCCTTGAGTCGCCCCCCCCCCCCCCCATCTCAATTCTTCTACATGTACTTTGGACCAGTGAGTTCAGTGGTGTGCAAGGGGCTGGTTTCTCTATCAAAAAATAAAAAAATGAAATACACTGTACCATGTCGTCTAGGCTCCAGCTCTACCTCGCTCCCTGTAATCAATTTCCGCTGCTTAATACTCTATTAGCACATGACACAATTTAGCATAAATTCTTTCAGGCATAAGCAAAGTCGATCAATGCACGTACGTACTGACATCGTAAAAGTCAGATTTCGCGCTTCCGGTGAAAACATGGCTGAGGAATGGACGCAAATAGGACGCAAAAATTCCTTTTAAAGCAGGATTTGGAGCCGTAGGAGCTGATGACGGCGCTTTACTTATTGTGCTTCGAAGTTTCTTAATCGAGAGGTAACTAAAACAAACCTGGGTTTCATTTATAGCAACATGCATGGATGAAAACAACATGTGTTTAGAAAATTAAAAGTTCAGTCCTCGGATCTCAGTCTCATGCCATGGCGCTGGCATGGGCTTGTTATGTGTTGTACTGTCTCCGCGAGGTGTGTGTTGTATAGGGAGAGGCGCGGCCGGCGAGAGCGCGAGCGCATGTTGCAATGCTGGCTTGCCATTTACATTTGCATGCAGCTAGGGCTAGGGCTAAGCTGGTCGATCGCGCCCGGCCAAGATGGGCCAATGCTAGCTATACGAGCTCTGTGGCTTATCAATATGGTACTGGCCACAGAGCTATACAGCCCATGCCTATGCTGTGTGTGGAGGAGGATATCAATCAAAAAATCTAGATCTAAATATCACCATTTCCCACATACTGTGAGCCATGCAAACCACCCTCGGAGTTTGCTAAAGGGGTTACCTTCCAGGATCAACTAAGATTGTAAAAATTGAATGAATAAAAAAGAAAAAAAGCCACAAAATTGGCAGGTGTGATCAGGTTTTTTTACCTTGCACTTGTAACTTGTATATATGGGACTACACATGCAAAGTAAGATTGGTGTAGTCCCATATATACAAGTTACACTGTGTAACTTGTATATATGGGACTACACCAATCTTACCTAGCATGTGTAGTCCCATATATACAAGTTACAAGTGCAAGGTAAAAAAACCTGATCACACCTGCCAATTTTGTGGCTTTTTTTCTTTTTTATTCATTCAATTTTTACAATCTTAGTTGATCCTGCAAGGTAACCCCTTTAGCAAACTCCGAGGGTAGTTTGCATGGCTCACAGTATGTGGGAAATGGTGATATTTAGATCTAGATTTTTTGATTGATATCCTCCTCCACACACAGTATAGGCATGGGCTGTATAGCTCTGTGGCCAGTACCATATTGATAAGCCACAGAGCTCGTATAGCTAGGCCAATGCCACTCACGGAACCATCCCTAGGCTATGTGGGGCTGTGTCAATTTCGGCATGCAGCAGTCACAACTAGCCTGGTAGGCTCTTTGAAGAGTAAAAAAAACAAAAAAACTGATGCTATCACTGGCTACTCTTCACAGACATGACAGAGCCTGGTTTTTTAAATCTCGCTCTACTAGATCTATAGAATCTAGAGCCACTCAAGGAGCCATTGCCGCATCATTACGTGCGAAACGGTATAGGCTGATATGGGGTTCTTCTGTGACATCCCTTTTTTTTATATTCATAACTTGTTGAACGACACTGTCCTTATCATTGGTTGATATTTTTCTTCTAGTAGGGTGTCTGGAGAAAAAAATTATTTCACTTATTTCAAAATGATATTAAATTTTCTTTCTGGATTTGAAAAATAATAACCATCAAACTGACAGAAATATGATATTTTATGAAAAATTCCAGTTATTTAATTACTGCAAAATAAGAGAATGAAATCAGACCATTTTTCAGCTTTTTCCTGCCATAGGCTATGTAGTTAAGAAATGGGACACACACAAATGCAAAATTTGAGCTTCCGAGAACCACACCACGTATAGTGGTCATACTGACCACTACGCGGGACGAATGCAAAAATACTAGTCATTTTCTATCGCATGTACTTAAGGTATGGGGGGAAAGTAAGATAAATGTTTAAAATACTTCCTTTCAAATTCAGCGCTTTAAAATCTCTTTCCTACCTTAAATGGCCGTTAGGAAGAACTTCTGATATTTCCAGCAAATTCCAAAGTCAAAATCATGTCCAAAACCTAAGAAATCCCCGCCAATTTTTTTTGCGATCGCATGTTGTTTTCATGGTGCCGATGTTTTTAGACTAAATCGGCCAATAAAATTTTGTCCACAACGAAACTCGGTATCGCGTGCATATCGATCTCTACGATCGCACACACGGAAAATCGGGACTTACGTGTGCGCGATGGGAACCGAACTTTTAACGACCGAATTTTTTAGCGGGAGATGTCAGCGCTCGCGGCGATCAGGAAATGTACATCATGACTTGCGATACCCCGTTTCGCCAGAAGTGACAGTAAATTACGGATTTCATTTTCGAAATTATCTTTTCCAACATCGGTGAGTTGAATTTATTGTATTTCATGAATATGTTGGTGTCGTTTCTTGTAAATTAAATGCCGATTATGAGTGAATGTTGTTGACTCTTGTGCAGTGGTGTTTTGAAAGTGTCGAGGTGGATGACTGCCTAGAGTCTACACACGAAGTATAGTAAAGTCGCTATGAGTGCCGAGAACTGTTACAACTTTACATTTAATGTCAAAAACTTGTCCTTTACATGACCAGATAGGAAATTTTACAATCTTTCTGATGGTATGAATTTTTTCAAGGTTTGAATATCAGATCACAGTGCAAAATTGCAAAAAAGTGACAAAATTTGTCTAAAACAGAAATTTCACTTTCCCATAGGAAATGCTTGGGGAAATGGCAATCTGAATACACACAAATATAAGGGTTTGCAATTTATCTCTTATTTTAATTTTCTAGTGAGCCTAAAAACTTGTCCTTAGTGTCATAAGAATGACCAGGATTTTCTCTTTCCATACATTCCAAATATGAGATAAAAATGAATTCAGATCACATTTTAATGACAGGATGAATTTGCCCCCAAAATTGTGCCATTTTTTCCCCCTGAATCAGCACGTTTTTAAGCTGACACTTTTCAGTGTGACTTCAGACACCCTACTTCTAGACTATGGATGTCACTTGATCGTCTGATTAGGCGGTGGTGATGTCCTCAATGAAATTACAATTTTAACAGGTGTTTTTCCTATCTCTCCCTTAGAAGTATCAGCCCAGTCCTGTGCAAGAATTAGAGGTCTTCGCCTTCCATATGTTCTATACGTAAAACGACCTCCAACTGATTTTTGCACAGCGAATGCATGTCCATGATGTCGCGTACTAGTTTTTGTTCCCTGCCGGTAGACAATTTTTTTTTAGAAAGGATTTTGCCTTGTTGCATTTAGCGATATTTCCAGAATAGCGCCATCATATAGAATTAAAGCTCAACGACTTGAATGTAAACACACATTGACCGTATGAGGACTGACATGTAAACCTCTGTGATAGAACTGCGGGAAAACGGTGAATTTTTTGCCTTTTTATTGGGAGATATTTATAAAGTTATTTATCAAATTATAGTAAACCAACCAGTTAATGAAAAATCCGTCAAAATGACCCAAAAAAAATAGTTTAACAGTGCTGTGAATTGGGGGCACTTTCAAATTGCCTGGGGGTCGTTTCATCAAACCGTCATAATGAAAAGATCAGCGACATCTCGACGCTGTCGCTCAGCTTGTCCATTAACTGTTTCACAAAGCCGTATTTGCAAAGATCAGCGACAACTTCCCTGACAAGTGACTTGTCGGTACTCCAAACCTGTCATCTCTCTTTAGAACGCCATCACAAGCCAGCTTTTAGTTAGTCTATGGGCTGCGAAAAAAATGAAAAATGTAAGTTAAGAGAAAATTATTTCCTGATCTCCAAGCACATTTCTTTATCATTCTTTTTATCAAATAGTTTTACTTATGTTTTTATTACAATATTTTACAGACGGACAATATTGTAAGACTGTTATTTTGTCATCATTTACTTTACTCTATATTTTGTTTATCTACTCTCCTTTTGTTGTCCGTCTGGATCTTGAATTAATTTACATTAGTTTTCTTTTCAGCTCTGTCTTGCAGTCTGGAATTAATTCAGTTTAGTTAATGATATTCAGTTGTCACCACCACCTCACTCTAGATACCTTTCCTCTTGTTCTGTTTTGTCACCTTCATTCTTTCTCTATTCAGGTGTGTTCATTCATTTCATCCCACACCTGATTCCTTAGTTGAACTCAGACAGCTCCCATTCTTATGTGATTATCCCAACCTACTTATATCAACTCATCCCCTTCTTTCCCTATTGGTTCATTTATTGAATTGGATTTCGCCATTTTATTAGACTCCTCCATATTGTTATTGTTATCTCTTCATTTGAATATTTGAATATACATGATGTAAATTATGTTGTGGAGATTTTGGGCCAAGCAGCCCCAATTGAGTTTAATAAAAGCAGAGCACTACCAGACGTCATCGTGATCAGTTCATCTTATTTTGTGTCTCTTGAGTTCTCTATACATTAAGTTATCTCCCATCTTCATCTTCATCTGATTCTTAAGTTTGAGGATAGAGATATATTTTTCTTAAGTCAAACACTGTTCATTTTACGAACGCTACAATATGTTCTTATGACTTCTTGACCCTCCAACAAGTAAATGAGATTAATATAAAAAATACCCACATCGGTCTACCATAGAAATAGTGTCTAAAACGGAATAGTCTGTATATACAGACCAATTTAAACGACATGTATGTATTTATCATGTATGTATTTTCCCTATATTTTTCCCTTTTCACACAATACTTTGATATAAATAATATTAAACATATTTTTTCATAACTGAATATTAATAATTGGGTCATAAAATATCTCTTAAGTTTACACGATTTGGGTCTTCTTTCCATAATTAGTCATTTACGGTATCCTCTTATTTACAAATCTAGATTCGTACATCGCAGAAGCATCCTCGAGTTTTCTCAATTTTATAAATTCTAAGATGCCATAAGTAACACATCTTTTCATGAAAATGGGATGTATGTATCATCAGTATTAATTTTTGCTGCCATTTTTGACATTTTGGAACAGTTTGGGGGAAATCCAATGGACTGTGATATAGACTATTTTTTTTAGCCGATGAGTATCGATATCATTGAGTTGTCGTTTATCATGGCTTTGTGAAAGTTTGTCTAGTATATGACATTTCCGTAGATCGCCGACAAAGTTATGACTGTCATGGAGTTGATTTGATGAAACGACCCCCTGCTCCAGCACGTCTGTGAGTGCGAGGTTAATATTATTAACCTCGCATTAATTAGTGTGAGTGCAATAGAGCAGCCATTTTAGAGTCTAAAGAACCTCCTGAAAATCACCTTTTTACCGTGATGTGAGCCAGCTTCTCTCATCTGGTGCTAATGCACTTTCGTATCCATACCCAACCCCTACCCTAGGGACACTGATTTTCCGCGATCACGGAAAACGGACGTTATTCATGGAAATGACCAATTGAAACGGAAAATGCAATTTGGAACGGAAAGTCGCAGAAAACCCCTTTCACCTCAAAATTTTTCATTTTTTCAAGAATAAAATCGTAAAACTTACACTATTCTTGTGATTTGTTATGCAGTGAAAAAATATCGGGCCTAAAATCATGGTTAATAACTCTGAATACTTAGCGATATTCGTCAGATTCTTCGGAGTCAGGGCGCTGCCATTTTGTTTTGCTGGACCAATAGAGATCGTGACACAAAACACGGTACAATAGGAGCAGCAAATCCCTATTATGCAAGCTAGGCGCATACGCATGCGGCCGAGAGTGAAGTAAGGCGGGATTGCCGTACACAGCCAGTACATTTTTAAAGGGGCTGACGTGTGCACCTAGTATTAGGTAGACGTAAACTAGGCACACACACGCCAGCAGCGGGCGCTAAGTGCGGCGAGATTGTACACACGCTATTGTACAGTTCGAAAAAGGGGCTGGCGTGTGCGTCTAACATCGATCGATCGCTGACATGACAGCCAAGACTGATATGTTTTCGTCAACGTCGGTATACGGTGCGATAGATCGAGTGCTCAGAAATCGTAAGAGTTCTGTGCATCATGTTGAAATAATCTGCTTCCTGGGTACTACACAGATTTTCATGGTTTGTCATATAAGATCCTTTTTGATCCAGTCATGATTATGAAATGCAAGTCGAATACCTGAATTTTAACTGACTCTGTAATGTTAGCACATTTGTACCCTACAAGTTCATGTTTGTACGCAAATCTTATGTAAATGGAATTTATTTTTTTCATGTGTACAAAGTCTATGGCAATACGGAATTTACGTTTTTCAACCCATCTGAAACGGAATTCCAGATTTTCTGAAACGGAAAAGGCCAATTTTTGAAACGGAAAATCAGTGTCCCTACTACCCTTACCCCTAACCCTAGGCCTAGGGTTAGGGGTAGGGCTAGGGGTAGGGTACCCAATGCGCATGGATACGAAAGTGCATTAGCGCCCTCTCATCTTCTCTTCTCCATAGCTTTAGAATATTAAAACCTCATTTTTTACCCTAGAATTAAAAAATATCAGGAAAAAAAATGTGAAATATTAATTTTAATGCCAATGGTTACCGGTAGGTTGAATACTTGAATGTTGTCCGAACGACACCCCAAAAAAGTCTTCACTGCGCTCGTGGACCCGGAAGTGTCCCATAATCATCGACCTACACAGTCAATCACGCAATTTTCAGATCCACAATACGTTAGGCAAGACTGCTATGAGCGGGCGGGCCTCGCACGCATTTTGACCGTGCGTCTTCAGCATGCATGCAGTAGCGGTCTTGTCTAACGTATGGTGGATCTGAAAATTGCGTGAGTGACTGTAAGAAATGTAAACAATTCGAATGCCCTACCTAGTAATGTAGTTAATGCTACCACCATAAACCAATTCAAGTCATCCCTAGAAAGATCCTATCAAGTTTGAAGCATACCTGAGGTGGGATGGAGCAGTAAAGAGGAACAAATAAGCTTAGCTTCCAGTCTTATACCCAAGTAAATATGCTAATTTTAATTGTGCTAATATCTCGCACGCATGGTTTGCAAGTTTCACCGTACGTAGAAATAGATGAATCTTGCCCACGGATTCGTGCCCTTACGATTAACACTAAATAGAAGTTGTAGATAGGTAAAGTAAGTTACATAGTACAAAAAAATGTATATTTGATATAACGCGCTCACCCACTCATAGCGACTTTACTATACTTTTGTGTAGACTCTAGGCAGTCATACACCTCAGCACTTACAAACGCCACTGTACAAAAGTCACCAATATTCACTCAAAATCGGCATTTAATTTACAAATATCGACACCAACATATCCATGAAATACAATAACTTCAACTCACCAATGTTGGAAAAGATTCCAAAATGAAATCCGTAATTTACTGTCTGTTCTGGCGAAACGGGGTATCGCAAGTCAATTTTGTACATTTCCTGATTGCTGCGGCCGCTGACATCTCCCCCCAAAAAGATTCTGTCATTAAAGATTCGGTCCCTATCACGCACGTATGTAAAAGTCCCGATTGTCTCTACGATTGTAGAGATCGATGTGCGCGCACGATACTGAGTTTTTTCATGGACAAAATTTTATTGGCCGAGTTTAGTCTAAAACATCGGTGGAATGAAAACAACATGTGATTGCGAAAAAAATCGGCGGGGATTTCTTCGGTTTTGGACATGATTTTGACTTCGGATTTTGCTGGAAATATCAGAAGTTCTTCCTAACGACCATTTAAGGTAGGAATGAGAATTTTAAGAGCTGAATTTGAAAGGAAGTGTTTGAAATATTTATCTTATTTTTCTCCCAATACCTTTAACACATGCGATAAAAAATGAGTAGTATTTTTGCATTCATCCCGCTTAGTGGTCAATACGACCACTATTACTTGGTGTGCGCTCACCAACTCTTTGAAATAACCTTTGTTTGGGTGCAGTATTCACCAAAATATCGGATGGTTCGCTGCTTGTCGTCGCGTGAAGAACTGATCGTTGGCGAGTGAATTCGCCAGCCAGTCACATTCGGTGTACAAGTTTATGATTTCCACAAATCATTAATATTTATAGATTAAATGCTCATGAATATTCATGGAATCGTAGCGAGATGGATTCAGTCATAGATGATTCATACATGTATTTGCTTATTTGCATATTTGCTTATTCATATTGACGATCAACGGAAATAGTCCGTCGGCCAATCAGAGCAAGTGTTATATACATGTACGGGGTCTGTAAGCATAGACACATAATGGTGACCTAGAGGAACGTCAATGTCCATGATGTCAAGATATAGATACAGATTTTTGCGATCTACAGTGAATATTTCCATTGTATCGTAAAGTAATTTTTTTCATAAATGTCATACCTGTTTGATAGTAAGCAATTTCATAAAATTGGGGTTATCGTAACTTTTGTCTGTAGCAGAGTACCCCAATGGGAGTGGGTAGGGCAGACTTTGGTCTATATAGGATAGGGATTCCGCGAAGCCAGACGTAGTCTCAGCGGAGCATATCTCCGAACAAAATAGACTGATTTGTCTGTCTACTTCAGAGTTTGCTAAACTCTTCCTCTTCCTTCCCAACCAACGACTTTAACGATCGGATCATGAGAAACATGAAAATTTTTCAATTTATGGCGAAATCGACGTGGATTTACTTATTTTTCATGTGTAGCTTTCGCTGTGCAATAAGCATTACAAAGACGGCGAGATCGGCATGGAATGTGCGCTGTAGATGAATACAGTACAAGACAGTGCAACGCTGAGCGGTTCTGATGCAGCATGCTAAATTTAATTGTGCTAATATCACGCACACATAAAGACTGCCATCTTTGTGTGCTGATTACGTCGCTAAAATGTGATATTTATGGATACTTTTTTAATTGCTACTGCGGTTCCCGTGTGACTTTGGTACATGTATGTATTGTATATGTGTGATATGTGATATGCTATCATGCTATGCATTTTAAAGTGATTTTACTATGCATACAACGGACTGGCCAAAATCTCACCCCGGCTGAAAATACCCGCCTCTACTCTATGTTTAATGTAAAAAGATATATAATAGAATTGAGGGCATCTTTGAAGGAAAGCATACAGTTGTGTTCAATAATTGTTTCTGTTACAACCTGTATACAATTTTTTTAGAAACTTTTTTTTTACAGTAGACCCAAGCTCTTTTAAAATTTTAAATTCTTATCTTGCCCACTCCAATCAATTTTTTATTGCGAGATGAGCTATACCTGCATGTTGAAAAAAGGCCTTTTTTATTTATTTTTCTTTCTTGATAGATAAGAGCTGTGTGGTACTCTACAAGCTAGCCTCCAGGATGGATGATGGAGATACACAAACCTCAACTGAAGTCCTCAAAGGTGAATCTCAATCCGATTTAGCAACAGCCATCAAGGAAGACAGACCCAGTCAAGATCAAAGCACCACAGCAGAAACTACAAGCCATTCTACAGCTGATGGTACTGAAGGAAAATCTTCCAACAGTACCTCAAAGGGAACTACTCCTGCAACTCTGGACAAAGCTTTGGAGAAACCCTCAGGAGCAGATGCAGCGCTGGAAAGGATTTCAGAGGGAACAGCCCCATCATCTTTTGACAGTCCTGCAGAGGAATCGCCAGGAGGTGATGGGCCTTCTGTGAGTGTTGTCAGCACTACACCGAATGTTGTTGTGGAGAAGGTTGGAGGTGGGCTGATGTCATGGAACCTGACTGCAACTGGTGGCGACGGAGACGGGGAGGTAATTTCCCTCCCAAATATCTCTCCTGATCTTGCCCCAATATACGCAGGCGAAGGATTCAGTGAGGTGGCACCGTCAGCTTGGGTTGGTCTCAGTCAAATCTTGACTTCCTGTCAAAAGTTAGACATGTCAAAGCATGCAACTAATGTGCTTCTATGTTCACTATCAATATTCATGTGTCATCAGCTAAGGCCCAGGAGAGTGGCAGATCCTAATTAAAACATTCGTTAGGACTCTCAGTGGCTTCTGATTTGATCTGTTTAGCTGAAGACATGTGTCTTCTGAAATACTAATACCCTAATCTGGAGTTGCATTATTGTTCTAATATGAGTTTGATCAGAGACTTTAAATTAGCCTCACTTTGATTAAGTAGTGAAGAAAGCATTAATCCAAGTTACACTAACAACACAAAGAAAAATATGATAAATGAAAGCAGTCTCTTTTTATTATTTGTTTATTTTACACTTTGTTTGTCATTTGATTTAAGAACTTATTAGATTTCTCAAGGAACACTTTATGCTTGAAATTGATTTGATTTGATATATGAATGAAATTTCTTGTTTTCCTTTTTTGTACTTTCAGGGAAAAGAGACAGGAAGTGTCTTTCCCTTGGACTTAGGCGGGGCCTCAACTATACTGACCCAAGACCAGATCCTGAAGATCGATGCTGCCCTCAAGTCAGAACAGATCAAGTCAGAGCCCAACCCTCTGCTTCAAATTCCTCATCAAGACAGCATGGAAAGCATGGCCGTTGTAGAACCAGATGATCACCAGGAAGGAGAGGAGAAGATGCAACTCAACATCGACAGTGTGCTCGACATCGGACCTGGAAGCTTCAGTACCAAACATCTGATGAACCAGGTCATGAGCAGTGAGATACTGATGGAAGCCATCGGCGATGATGGGTTGGTTACTGCAGCAGCTGTAGTGAAGACCACTAGCGATGGTGAATCAGACAATGGATCGACCACAGATTCCACTTCAGGTAAGAAGAAAGAGGATAATCTAAAGAGAAGGTCTGCCAGGATTGCGCACATAACAGCCAATGATCTGACACTGAGACAGGCCATGAGAGAGAAGGAGCAGAAGAAGAAAGAGCGAGAGGAGAAGAAGCGGCAGAAGGAAGAGGAAAAGAAAGTGAAGGATTCTAAAAATTTGACAGTTATGGAAGGAGGAAGTGATACTACCGATGCACCAAATGAAGAAAGGAAAGGAGACTTGAGTAGTGAAATTGCAAAATACCTGAAGGTCATTGATCAGCAGATAAAGCAAAGTGAAGTTCAGGAAGATGCAGCTGTAAAAAACGAAGGTGAAAAAGAGCAGGAGGATGACAAAGCGGAGGAAAATAAAACAAGTGCCAATCTATTTGACAGCCTAAGCAAGGAAAAGACAAAGAAGAAGGCCCAAGAAGAGGTTGTGCAAGAATCCAAAGAAGGTGAAGAAGAGAAAGAGAAACCTGATAAAACTGGTCAAAAAACATCTGATGCTAAGTCTATAGATATTGATGAAGGGGAATGCAATGAGAAGGGGAAATCATTAGGTGTAAAGGATGAAATAGAGCTAGGAGAGGTGAAGGAGGAAAAGGAAACGGGTGAATTGTCTGATGATGATGAAGCTCACCGTGACGGGAATTCCAGCGTCTACTGGATGGACCATAGCTACGCTGCAAGTCCTAAAGTTGCAGCTGCAAGTAGTGTACCTGTTGCTGTCTCTGTAGATTCCCCAACAAAACGCAGCACTCGAAGAGAGAGCAAGAAAGCCAAAAATGCTGAAGAAACTTCTGAAGAACAGAAGGATGAGGAAAAACCCAGGAGGTCATCGCGTCGAGAATCGAAGGTGTCAAAAGAAGAAGAGAATAAAGAGGCTAAGAAAGATAAATCTAAATCAAAGCATGATCACAAGGACAAGAAAAAATCAAAGGAAAAGAAAGAGAAAGAAAAGTTGGACAGCCGTTGTAGGAGTAGCAGTAAAGAGAAGGAGAAACATCGAAGGGAAAGTAGATCAAAGTCTATAGATGACAAAGAGAGAAATAAGAAGAAAAAGAAGCATAAGGAGAAAGACAAGGATAAAGACGAGTCCAAAAAGAAGAAGACATCTCGAAGTTCTAGAGAAGTCAAGAAAACAAAGCTTGGTAAGAATTCTCATATTCTTCAGTTAACTGATTCCACCTCCTTTCTACATGTGCTTGATTTGTATAGAGTTTTGTCAAAATATTTAGTTTCATGCTACAACTTTACTCCTGTATATACATACAAAATAACCAATGGCAAGAAATGTTATGTTTGCTCTTTGCTCTCACAGAATTTACAAGTTTAAACCAAGAAGGCTGACTTTTTAGGTTTCATTTCAGCTTGTGAAAGATATTTTATAGGAATCAAAGCGCCCAGATGAGCAACATATTTATAATTTGCTTGTGTGGTTTTTATGTTTGCTTTATTCACTTTGGTACAATTGCCAATATGCACCTTGATGAAGTATTTTTCTTGAAAATTGTTCAAATTTGTATGTTGGAAAGAAAAAAAATTGCTTTCTTAAATATGGATTATTTCATTTTAATCGTGCCATATATTTTTTCAGTGGTGATGAGTGATGACAAACTGAGCAATGTTCCTTTTTTTCTGAAGAATTGTGTACACCTTTAAAAGGCTATTTTTATTTTGAAATGCCAGTATCAACCCATTCCTTAAAACCTGCTCCTGTTGCTATGAGTAATTTTTTTTTTTGTAGGTGAGGATGAGCTCAGTGATATTCCATTTTCATCTGAAGAGGAGCGTGAGGCTGATGAGGGTGAGCATGACTCAGGAAGTGATTGGACCAGTGATGATGACCCAGAGAAACTTTGGTGTATTTGCAGGCAGCCTCATGATGGAAAGTAAGTGGCATTAGATTCACATAAGTTCTCCATTTGTTTTGTACCAATAAATTTCATTTATTTCTATTTTTCTGCAAGGAAAATGCTTTCATCATACTTGTGCCCAAGTTTTATTTGACACATGCTTTCTTTACACTTCCTGTATAAAATACATCTTTTCTCTCATCACCAACCAAGAAGAGGAACATTTTGGATAATTCTCAGTACAAGACAAATGGAGAATGGTTTGCATCACTGAGTTGTTAATTTTTATTTGATTATAACTATAAAAATTCCCAACTTTCTTATCCCTCATCAGATTTTCAAAAATCTTTCACTGGTCACTTTCTCTCTGTTGCTGTTGCTATTAAAATGATCTTGTGAGAGGGTGCACTTCCCCGTAAACTGCATGTACATCTGATATTTATGCAGGTTATTTTGCATCATATCATGGAGACAACTGGAAGATCCATACAAAATACTTACATTAGACAGGGAATGCTAAAGTATCTGTAACTGATTTGCCATGTAGGAAACCACTCATTCACTCTCCGCAGAAGGGTTTCATTTCGTCTACCGCATTGGTGTCCTCTTTCCACCTCCATAGAATTTCCACATAAATATGTGTGTGCACTAAGTGATTGGTTTCCTATTCCTGTGAATTTTGCAATGGTGTGTATCCATGGTGATCTTGAACAATGACAAATTGCTCCTTAACTTCTTGATGAGAAACATGCTTTGTCTTTACAGGTCATGATCATTTCCCCTGATTTTCACCAAAATGACAGGTCTTTCGTACTAGGTGTTCAAAAAATATTTGACACTTTTGATCATTAATAACTCCAAAATTATAAATTTGTATCAGACTGAAGTTTTCACATTGTAAAATAGACCTGTTCACAAAGTCATTCAAATTTATGGATGTTTCTTTCCTGGGGACCTAGTAACGAGGTTTCCATTAACCTGTTATTAATGAATGAACTACAATACTTGGAATCCAGTTTGCATACATTACTTATTGCTATGTCTGACAAGCCTCTGACAAGCCTTTGACAAGCTTTCAAGTTGTCAAGAACAACATTTGTTTTAAAAGTATGCATAAAATTTGAATACCGTTATATTTGTGAACAGGTCTATAGACGGATGTCAAATTCATTTGGAATAAGTTTTATTCCAGAGCACCTCTTTTAACACAGAGTCGTGAATCATTAATAACACTGGATAGCAAAAGGTTTGCAGAAATAACAGGTGCTATGCACAATGTTATTGTTGTGTTCTGAATTAATAACTGATACACACAGATTTGTGGTCTTGATATTTCAAAAAGTGAAAATCTAATCAAATAATAAAATAATGATAATAATAATGGCTACTTATATAGCGCTCATATCCGTCACGCAGTGACACTCATGGCGCTTAGACATTATTACCCTGGTTATAGCCGAGCCGCCAAAGTAACTAGCGCTCAAGCATATCAGGTACCCATTTACACCTGGGTGGAGAGTGGCAAATGTAGATTAGAGTCTTACCAAAGAACGTTAGTGCCATGGTGGGATTCGAACCCTGTACCTTGTAATCTGCAGTCCGGTGACTTATCCACTAGACCACAACACTTTTATTATTCCAAGTAGATTTGTCATCCATGAACTTTGTCATGTGAAAACCTCAGTCTGATATGAGATTTTATTTTGTCAGTAATTAATCAAAAGTGTCCAATGTTTTTGTTAACACCCACATGTAGTAGAATGCATTCAAATTCATACATGTATGCCAAAGAAAGGGTTTTGTGACAACCTGAAAGGCATGTCTGAGGCTTCTCTGGCATAGCAATTTATGCACAATTATGTGGGACAGCTGCTTTGAAATAACTTCTTACTGGTTTAGCTGAAAAGGAACACTCTCCATAAATTGTAATTAACCATGATATGTCAGCGACATGTTAAATTGCATCATATGGTAAATCAGCATTCATGCATGCATGCCATTCTCTTTTAGCAGATATGCTGGTCAGTCTGTATGCACTATTTGCATTAAGCAGAAAGTTCTTGTCTTGTTTGATAACCTGCTAATTTGGTTTAGGTTTAAATCTATGTATCTGATCCTATGTGAGCAAGTTGTAAAAGTGTTGTGGCAGTAGTTATCTAAAACAATATCATGAGAGGGGGCACAGGTCTTTGCCCATCATAGATGCATAAAATACAAGACTGTAATTCTTTTATTTGCACAGGTTCATGATATGTTGTGATAAATGTGAGGATTGGTTCCATGGAAAATGTGTCAACATCACTAAGAAAGAAGGCAAGCGTATGGAAAGCGAGAATCTGAGCTGGATGTGCCCAAAATGTACTGGTGAGTAATTATGATAATGATAAATTTTCTGTTTTGATTTATCAAAAATCAAGCTTCTAAGAAAAAAAATTATAACATATGTCACTGTGAACAGTTTATTAAATATTCTGTGAATTTGTAATAAATTTCCTTTTTACTGCATTCACAGTATTGTCAGTTATTTTTGAAAATATTCATGTACCACTATGGAGAAAATACTTTCTTATTAAAGTTTTCAACAACAGTGTGACTCATATGTTATTTTATCTGTATGAAGTTGGTGATGCTTTAACGGCTGTAGCTCAGCATACATAGCAAATGGTCTTAGAAATGGGCTGTCCTAAGTTTGAGACAATTTTCTTGTACCCTTTGGTCAGCCATTAAATCCTTGATTGCTTGGTCCATTTATTAGGACTTACAGCTATAGGTCTCTTCAAACATCTAGAATTGCTGTCTTATCACGCAGATGAAATCAACAAAGTTTTGAATTGTTTACTTTTCAGATGAAGAAAAGAATGGGGCAGCAGACAAGACCAAAGGGAAGGATGAGAAGAGTAAGAAGACAGAGGATCCAAAGGCAGCACTTTCAAAGGAGAAAGAAAGAAGGAAGAGCAGAGATAGGAAGACAGAAGAAGAGGAAGATGAAGAGTATGATGATGATGAGGAGGAGGAGGAGAAAGAGGAGAAGAGAGGAAGGAAAAGTAAAGTGACCGATGAGAAAAAGAGAAAAAGAAAGCGTGACGTAGGAACAAGGAAAGACTCAGAGGTATTGTATTTTAAGTGGTATTTTCTATTTGACTTTTTATTTTAAAAGCTTTTCGAAAATAGCATGTGTTAAAGTATGTTTGAAATTGTAGTATATAAGCCATTAGTATTACCACTGCCCTAAATATTTTGGCCCCAAAACAGGAAGATTGTATGGGACCTCAAATCTGATATATATATTTGCAATTTTTTTTATAAAAAAGTAAGAAGTTGCAAAAGTCTTTTGAAAGAAAAAAATCATGAAAAGGACAAATTATTTGTAGATGTTATGCTGTACTACTAAAAAGTATTAAAATCTGGAAATCAAAGTTACTGTGGATGATAATGTATAGGGGGGAAAAGGCAGGATATTGCTTCTTATGTTTGATGATAATCCCCACATCGGAAGAATGTGGTATTATTGATAGTTGTTTTTTTTTCCTTCCCAGTCCAAAAAGGAGCCTGAAGAGGAGGTCGCCAGCAAGAAGAAGCGTCTCAAGTTCTTCCGTCCCCCTCCCCCCAAGCAGCATTGTATCGGGACGCGCTGTGAGAACTGGGCAAGGTCTGGATCGGTCTACTGCAGTCCGGGCTGCATAGTGAAGCATGCCAAGGAGAGTATGAGGTTGCTCAGCGCAGAGAAAGAAAGGGCGGCAGGACTTAAAGTAAGGAGAGACTCGTCGGGTGGCTCTGCTAGCAGCTCCACACAGGTGAGGGTTTATTTTTGTTTCTTTATTTTAGTAGGAAACAGTTTATTTGTTATGAATAAACATTGTTTTGGACTGTGTACATTTTTGAGAAATTTAAAAAGTATAAAGAGTGAAATTTCTGTGACTTTTCTTCATTGTTCAAGCCATTTTTAGAGGAGTATGATTGAAAGTTTGATATGGTTGTCATTTGTATGAACTGGTAAATGGATAAACATGACCTGTTATCTCTGATGATTTTACCAGAGCTGGTTTAACTCAAGCTTACTCTTAACTCAAAGTTTAGAATGTGTATAGCATTTAGTTAATTAATTCTTCTACCCTTTGAAGTCGTTGAAGCTGCGAGAGGATGAGCGTATATCTGTAATAGAACGCCATACTGGTCGTCTTCGTACTGGGCTGACAGCACCAACCTATGAAGAGCTACCATATTGGCTTGGTAGGCATCCAACATATGAAGTACTCAGGCCAAACATCAAACATGGATACACATCCTCATCCTATTCAGGTATTAGATTTAAATATATCATTCTCAATTTGTGAAAAAGGTAATCTTCCAGTAAAGGATATAGTATTGTCCAATAGTGCATTGAATTGATGTTATTTTATAACTGAATATGCACAATGTCACATTGAAAAAGGCTGATTTGCATATTTTTGTTCTGGTCGTTTGATGCTAACCAGAGTAATGCACTTAAAGATCAACTGGGTGCCATTTGAGTTTAACTCTTTTTGCTTTTCCTTTTTTTTTTTCCTTTTAAAAAAAATTCTTGACAAATCTTTTCACCGTGCAATTCAGCTCAATTGCATTGTGGAAATTTTCCATGCATCCAATAAGTAGACAGAATTGTGCTTTATTTACCCATTTTCCTGTTGTGGCGCTTTCTTTCAAATAAGCCAGTTTGTAATTACAAGATTCTCGTACACAGATAAAGGTCATTTGTACCGAGTATAGCTGACCTCTATACGGTGTCAGAGTGCACACCATGATGTGTACACCAATAGGGTTTTAGTGTTAAACAAGTAGTGTATCTTCCCAAACAGATGCGTGTGCGCGCGTACAAAATTTGGGGACTATGTATTAACTAATTACGAACTGGCTTATTATTGTGTATTGGATTTTGCAGGTAAAGGATCGTCAAAGCACAAATCTGAATCAAGGAGGGTGTCACATGAGGGTGACTCCAGGAATCTCTCGTCCTCTGACTCAGAGCGGAAGATAAGCACAAAGCAGATCACTAGCCCTACCAAAGACAGTGGAGCTGTAGGAACTTACAGCCTTGAGAGAAGACAACAGGAGAGGAGAGAGAAGGTAAGTGGATATAGCATGGTACTAATGATTAGAAGGAGGAAAAAAAAGGGGGTCACTTGTATCTGTGGTATACAGAGATGTGCTGGTGTGTACGTTGACTCTTTTAAAGAAAGATCCTTTAAGACATGGATGCTATTTTGATAACAATAATCATCACAACAAAACACCTTAGACTTGGCTACTATTTTCTTTATGTCCAATTTTAGGTCCTGGGCACTGATATTTTTGCCCTAGGTAATCCAAGTCCTCTGTCTTATTCATATTGAGCTCCTATTCCTTATTCACACGATAGTTTACTGCGATAATGATGTAGCCTGTCAGAGCTGATGTTCGTTGACGTATATGTGGTATACATCCAGTATAAATCCATTGTACATGTACACATTTTTTCTCTAAGTGAAGGTTCATTACCAGAGTGTGAAGTAAACCATTCAGCAGTTCAAAGTTTAAGTCACAAAACTATCTTCAGCTATCATCCAATCCATCTTCCTCTCTTAAGGTTCGACTGCTTCTTGAGATGAAGAGAAGAGAAGAGGAGGCAATAGAGAGGGAGCTGGAAAGAAAGAGGATGGAAGAGAGCAAACGGAGGCGAGAGGAGGAGAAGAGGGAGGAAGAGGAGAGGAAGAAGAAGGAGGATGAGAAGAGGAGGAAAGAAGATCGGGAGAGGAGGGAGAGGGAGAAGAGAGAAAAGGAAGAACGTCAGAGGCTGCAAGCAGAGAACAGTAAGCTGGCAGAGCAGACGTCCGAGAGTGTCAGGGTGAATGTGAAGAGGACACTTTTGGATGTTCTACTTACCAGGTATGTTTCCAATTCATTGAACTCTGTTAATCAAAACTGACATGGAAGACAGAAGATTTATTAATAAATCATTTAATTTTCAAATCATCTGTCTTATCAATGCATTAAATACATTGAATTTGTTGGAAAAAAACCAGGAATGTCAAGAAAAAAGGCCCAAGATATCCAGAAAATGCCCTTGGCTTGCAATTAAAATGTTCTCAATCAGGACAGTGAACTTGTAGTTCGTGGAATTTAATCTAGGTCTATTTTATATAATCAGTGGATAACCTATTTAAGACTAAGCCAGAGATACTTTTATTGAAACCTATTGAAAATGTATGTTACATGAAAGCGAAACCTTAACAAAAATGCAGCTTCCCCGCTCTTTCAGTGGAGAGTAAATGTCTTTGAATTCTTGTGTCATTCATTTGCAAAACAGGACATTCTGTTTTCTCCTTTTCTGTATGTTTGCTGATTTTAAGCTGTAAAATGTCCACTTTTAAGATATTTCGAAAGTTAAATGAATGCTTTGTTTTTGCAGAGTGAATTGCAATAAGTGTATAATAGGGAAGCAAAATAAATTTCAGTATGAATTAAATTTCTTTTGTGTTGCAGAGTAAAGAAAGCATCTGATGTGAAAAATGTTACAGCAGAAGATGTTAAGAAAGTGTCTAAGCAGATTGAGTTTGAGCTCTACAAGCTGTTCAATGATACTGGTGCCAAGTACAAGGCCAAGTACAGGACTCTCATCTTCAACATCAAAGACATGAAGAACAAGGTCAGTGCTGGTTTGAAGTTGAAAAAAGATATTCCTCATTTTACCTTGTTTTCCCCTTCAGTAATGAATACATATTTCTCTTACCCGCCACCTTTCATATCTTCTTTTGCTAAGCTACCAATCCAATAGCAGTGTATATGGTTGCTGATGTGCTGTGTAACCTTGGTTTGCACTTACAGCATGATTAGTTTGTGAGTCCAAAGGTATCTTATATGTAGTCAGAGCGGGGATTTTTCTTTTTATTCTCACAACTAAACATTGGAAGCAACTAATGGTCTGGATGTTTGTAGTGCTAATGAGTCCTTCCAGCAATATCATATTGAACGAGAGGGTCCTGCGATAACTCTTGATAAAACAATTGTTCAAATATGGGAGGTCCTTCCAAATTTTAGCATGTCATGTTTGTGATAAACCCTGCCATTATTGTATTACTATACAAATGCATTGTTGTTGTCTTCTCGATGTATTTGCGTTCAGGGTCTGTTCCGTCACATCTTGAAGGGAGAGATCTCTCCTCGGAATCTGGTGCGCATGTCATCCGATCAACTGGCATCCCAGGAGCTTATGAAATGGAGGGAACAGGAGGCTAAGCATGTAAGACTGAAAATAATCTGTATTGAATGATACTTGTAAGGTCAATGATGAATCAATGTATGCTGACTTGGAGTTGAAGTAGTTTTTTTTAAGTCGTGAAATTTTTTAGATTCTTGTTCTCGTCGGTGTTAAAAATCAACTGAAGCAAAGTGAAGAATTTCCTATCACTATGCATCAGCTGTAAATCATTATTTTGCAGATGTTTAAACATGTTTAAAAATGTTCATTGTCTTTCAAACTCTTTATTTTTATGTTAGATGATATGCATCGTGAAAAACTCCATGGCTCGTTTTCTACTAATGCAGCTCTTAAGTCATGTTCAACAAAGGGAAAACTTAATCCTGGGTCTAACTTCGTTTGTTAAAGCTCATGTACAGTTTTGGTAGCAAAAAAGGAAATTGGAAAGAAATGTGTTGAATATAGTCTCATGTTGTTTTCCATGTATCAAAAGATGTTTGTAAGAGATCATTTGGTATTCCATCAATGATTTTCGGTGAATTTTACTGTAAATTCATGTAAAGAATGCTAGATCATGGCAATATACTGCCCTACACTAGGACCTTTCCACCCCAGTGGCTCCCCACACAACAATCTTGAGGCTTCGCACGGAGATAGCATGTGTGTCACTAGTGTGTAGGTTTTGAACCCATGTATGGTGTATAGTGCATGCTGAAGTAGTCAGGAGTTTTTACCCCTGACCTGGCACCTAAATCATGTTTTGCCTCTCATTTGTTTAATATGCCACTTTAGGATGTGAAATCTTCACAACATCTTTGTATTGCTAGTATCTTGCTATTTATCAACAAAAAATCAACAAATTTGATGAAAAATTTTTGAGGGCTTACCAAAACTAAACACTTACCTTTAAACTTGACTATGGACCAAGTTAAACCCTGTGTCATGTTTAAATGTTAGTAGCATACAGACCAATGTGTTTTGCAAGTGCTGTGTTCCTTGAATTCTCAATCCAATATTTGTTTGTCTTGTTCTCCTAGGAGTTGGACATGATTGTTCAGACTGAAAAGGACAAAAAGGGTATGCACGTTACTATTGTAAAGAAGACTCATAAAGGAGAGGTAGAACTGGGCCAGGAGGACAACCTGGGAGAATTAGTGGTAAGCTACATCCATTGATGCCATGGTAACACATCTAAGCATCTATGCTAATGCAGGATGTTGCCTTCCTCCTGCAAAGGGGACCAATTACCAAAATATATTTACTCTGTATGTTTGGGGTTCCATGCCAGTATACTATATACAATATTAGCATCCAATGTTAATTCTGTAGAGAGGTATTGGAAGTTTAAATTCATTTTGAAGAAAGGTAAAATCAACTTGTGAATACACTAATCGATGTGCCAGTACTTGCCTGTCTGCACCTGGAAGTTAACTCTGTGCCAGTCTTGATAACATCTGTTTGGAGCCAGAAGGGAGTTAACTCATATACTTTAACACAGAGTTAACGTTCTTCTGGCTGTCAACAGATGATATGATATAATTTTTATTGAGTGATTTTATGTAGTTGGTTCAGTGCTACAGTAAATATTTTATGTGAAGGGATTTCCAAATAAATTTGATTCAGTAGAGGCGTTTACAGGGAGTGCAAAGTTATCGTGCAATTTAGAATTGAAGAAAAAATGAAGGACTTGATATTTCATTGGTTGAAATCATGTTAAATAGTACCTTTAAGATAATGTCACATTCATGAATGTAATTTTTTCTTTGTAGCCCCATGCTAAAGTGGAGGAAGAAATGTCCAAGCGGTCCAACAGATCCTCACCAGTCACCGAACTGAAAAGCCCGACGAGACTCTCTTTTGGTTCTCCTACTGGTCAGGGTGGCTCCTCACCAACGACGCCCACATCCCCCACCACACCTAAAACCATGCTCATAGACACGACGGAACAACACAAAGCGCATCTCTTTGATCTCAACTGCAAGATCTGTACCGGTAAGTTCTAATGCCATGCACAAACTTGCCACGTTCAGTGCAGTTTATAACAAGCCCTGATATTGCCTGAAAATTTCTGTTTTATTCTTTTAAGGATTATGCAGGGGTCTTATTTAAGTAGTATTGAACCCATGAAGGTCCTACTATATCTTATCAATTTATGTAAAGGTCTGTCAAAATGTCATTTATTTTGTTTGTCATATATTGTTTATTTCAAGCACAGTTAGTGAGATATTCTTGTTGCACATTGTTGATATTTAAAAAAAAAATATTTGTTATAGGTAAAATACCAGCTCCTAAAGAAGACAAGGTTTCCAAGAAGAAGGCCATTGTGAGGAACACCCCAAAGGTTATCAAGAAAGTGGTTGAAGAAAAGAAGAAAGGAGGAATTGTGAAGGAGAAACCAGTTAAATTCTTTGGGGAAGAGACTGAGGAAAAGAAACCCAAAGTGAAATCTGTCTCTGAAGACTTGTATGATGACCTGATGGAGACCGTTGGTGGTGGTGTTGAAGACGACGATGACGATGACAATGAAGATGCCGCAGTGATCATTAGAGAGCCGGTCGATGAGGCCAGGTAAGTTATGAGCAATATTTATTTTGAGCAGTTTTGTGCCTGCCTCCAGACATCTCCATAACAGAATTTGTCATGGGATTATTATGCTTGGACTCAGTTTACTTCTGTATGCATTGTAGATGTTCAGTGAAAAAATGTTCTCTGATGAGACAGTAAGGCTTTACAGGGCTCTTCACTAAAATAAAATCCACAATCCACAATAGATTGGTATTTCATTGCTTGACTTTCAGCAGCTGTGAAAAACAAAATTCGTCTTATTAAGGTAACCAGTGGGACTACAATGATTTCAGTTCCTGTTAAAGCCCTGATTATGGGCTATATTTATTTTGAAATGAATGAACTTCACCAAATAATTCAATAACAAACAGCAAAATATAAAGAGTGTTTGAATATTGAAGCTTTGTTTCATATGTTTGCACATCCTGCAGAACACCCCCTGGCAGTCCTACACCTCCCGTAGCAGTACATACTGCTCCCAAACCGGTCAAGGAGAAGAAAGCATCACGACCCTCACAGGTCAAGAGGTCAGCATCGTCGACATTGACAACATCATCACCAGCATGGAGAGGGTTTATCTTCATGCATGAAGTCTCCAAGTTTGTTGCCGTGGCACATCATGTCTCTGGCCCCGCCCACAGTATACCCATGGTAACTATACTATCCTGTATCTACTTTCTCATGAAAATGTAAGAATGGGTTGATTTAGATGAACGTATGAAAATAAATTATGCTTGCATATATACTCAAAAGTGAATGTTATCTCAAATGAAAGGTATTAGTCTTATTTAGCAAATGTAAAGGATAGAGGATTAGCATGATATAATGGTATTGGTAGAATTGGTAGATCCATGGTTTCACAGTTCACAGGACAGTACATTATGCAAGGATTTCTATTTATCAACAAGGCAAATTTCTTGTTTGATTTTCATGTATGAACTAGACCATTTTGCTGGAACTTGTTTCCTTCAATATTTGAAAATGAATATATGCACAATTCAAGAGCAGGAGAAGACTTTAAGAAGTATTAAGGGGGAAAAGGGCAGTATTTATAAACAGGTGGATTTTACATTCTGATTCTCTTTGGTAAGAAACTCTGCTAAAAGGAAGCAAAGAATATCTTCATTGACAGATGGTCTATAAAGTTGCTTGTGAAGTAAAGGTTTGATTGTATAATCACAAGCACACCCCAACTCTATGCTTCCATTGTCTGTCTACAGGACTTGCAGGATACACTAGAGGTGTGCGGTCGTATCCCATACAAGGTTGTATGGGACTACTTCACCAAGCTCAAGCAGTCTCAGTCGACTGAGATGACCATCATGCGTTTCCACGTCTGGCAGGAGGATGAGGAACAGGCCTACTTTGCACTCTTCGATTACTTCTACACTCGGCAGCGTATCGGTGTGATCGGGAAGAACAGGCCCCACGTCAAGGATTTCTACCTGATAGCCCTGCCATCTAGTGACAAGGTGCCAGAACACATCCTGCCCTTCAATGGCCCAGGTATGTAATCCCTCAGATAAGATGTAGAAATGAAGGACCCATGGTTGCATATTCAAAGGCATGTGCTTGCTTTCTCAGTTTCCTATGTACAAGAGATTACATGCCTGTGCCCCCCCCCCCCCCCCCCCAAGGCAAAGCTGGAGGTTCCAGTCACTGTTTAACATTTGGGTCCAATGGCACAACATCAATCCAACTGATCTAGACAGCAAGATACCAAGAAAAACTTGAGGGAGAATATTAGTTTACAAAATATATTTATGTTTATTTATGTATGATCCTAATGAGATTTTATATGTAGGATTTAAAGACTGTTATTTGAAAGGTGTGTGGAATCTTATAACAGTTTAGAATGCTGTTGTCGTTTTTTAAGTGGAAAGACATTCTCTCTACTATTTGTTAGCAATCACCTACCTTGAGAGTTTTTTTTTAAATGTGCAAACTAAAAGAAAGTTTAATATCAAGAGCGAACTTTGGAATAAAAATTGTATTTACATCTTCTTGACTTGCAGGTTTGCCCTCAAATCGACCACACATGTTGCTGGGTATAGTAATTCGACACAAGGACAAGCAACGCTCAGTGAGCCTTGATGGAGAGTTAGCCTCCAAACCTATCAGTCAACCTCCTCGGGAACCCCCAGTGCAACATGTCCCCAAGAGGAAGCATCATCAACCTGCACAAGACATCACACCACCCGAGAACCCTATGTCCTCATTCCGGTCAAGCGTGCCTACCATGCGGGAAATATCAGATCTCATGACCCCCAAAGATGTACATCTCAAGACAAGGGAGATGTATGTTACTGAGGATCAGCTAGTTGATCCAATTGTGGCGCAGTATGCCAACGCTGACCCAAAGGAACTGGAAGCAGAACTAGAGGAACCATATTCGCCGACAAGGGAGGAGCGGGAGGCACCTTACGACCCATCAGATCCAACGGATGACTGGCTCCAAGGGCGCAGTATGCCTTCTTCTGCTGTGATTCCTGAACCTGCTGTACCCTCAGTTCCACCAGTAATTAGTGCAGAAGAAAAGGAGGTTGTGAATCCCTTGATGAAAGCTGATGGGGGTGTAGAGAGTGGAGTGAAGGCAAGTGACATTGCCAGTGTTGCTGCTGATGCCTCCCAGGACATCTTGAGTGCATTCAGTGATCAGTCGGGACTCTCAGAACAACAACAGTTGCTGATTCAACTCACCAAGCAGGTGGAGGAAGCCAAAAAGGCTCTTCTGGATCGGCAGATAGAGTCACTTCAGTCAGAGATAAACAAAGCTACAGGTAAAATAGGGAAGACAGAAGAACAAACATCTGATGAAGCTGGCACTTCACCTGATGTCCGATTGGCCCAAGCAGATTCTAGTACAATGACTCCTAAGGACGACGTTACTAGCACTCCGGGTGGACCTGGAGCAGATGCGCTTCAGGAAACATCTAAGACAGGGGAAGAGGTACAACCTCTATGCCCACCACCCAATCTGCCACCTTTTGCAGTAGGAGCGGTGTTATGGAATGCAGCACATGCAGAAGCAGCTGCGCACAAACAAAGCCCAAACACAAACCAACCGCAGCCGAAGGTCATTCCTGCGATAGAAGGGAAGGTAGGAAATGTAGCAACAGGTAGCACGGCTTCTTCAACATCTCAAGCATGGAATCAGGCTTTCAGTCATCAGCAACAACAACAACATCCTCCTCTTATGCAGAGTGAGCAGCATGGTGCTTACCCACCAAAAGACTTACCAAGCCATCCTGACCCATTGTACAGTCAGAATAAGCCACATTCACAACCAGCTCATCATCCACATTCCTCAGCCCCTCATCATGTCTCTCCACACCATCCTCATATTCCCCCTGTCCATGAGCAGCCCCCTGCACCATTCCAAGCACCACCCATCCCTCATCGTCCACCTGTCCCTCACCATCCACCAATCCCCCGCCAACCACTCATCCCCCATCATCCGCCTGTTCCCGGGCAGCCACTCATCCCGCATCACCCAGCACCAGAACCAGCAGCTCCATCGGTGCCAGTGACCAAAAAACGTAAATTGGAGCCACCTCCTCCTGGGGAGGAGGGATGGAAGTATGAGGATGATGAGGAGGGTGAGGGTGAGCACAGGGAGGATTCAAGACCATCCCGTCCGCAAAGAATGGATCAACGGTCAGCTCCCAGTAGGCACCCAGAGGGAGATGTTGACTACAGGAGAGATGTTGACATGAGGGAAAGTGGGAGACCTTTTCAGGACATTGAAGAGAGAAAGCCTTGGGAGGATGATAAACCTCGCGAGGCATGGGCAAGGGAACATTGGGAACGCGACAGGAGGGGTGAAAGGGAACCGTGGCCCAGGCAGGAATGGGGGCCCAAAGGGGATCGAGGTAGGGGTAGGGGGTACAAGGAATGGTCATCGAGAGATTTCCCTGACAGAGAGGACAGTCATTCATATAGAATGGATTATCAGCATCGGTCAAAGGAACAGTTACTTAAAGATCCAAGGATGAGTCATGATAGCCCTATTTCAAGAGATTATGGACATAGGGCTAGACCAAGGTAGTAAATGATATTAATTTTTATTTAGTTGATTGCATTTCTTGGTCAGTATTTCATATTTGATATGAACTGCTGTTTATAAGTGTATGAAAATGCAACACAAAAACTCCACAAACCCCTGGCCACCCAACATATAAATCACAAAACAGGGTTGTAAAGATGAATAAATAATTATACACTAATTTGAGTAATTTCTGATTAAGTTTGTTATAGGATGAAAAAAAAATGAACGGGTTTAATACTCATTATGAATCATTGCACCTTAAAGATAAAGTTGAGTTCTACTCATTCTACTACATTGTGAAAGAAACTGTCTCAAAGCAATTAGGAAAGGTTGATCATGTCTGCATAAGAATTTGTGTATACTGTGAGGTTTTTGAATCATCAAAATGAGAAGAAATTGACCCAATCTTGCCAATAAAGCTCACCCACTGCACACAGAAATGGGTATATGGGACTGCACACACATGTAGCAAGAATGTTCGGTACGAACAATTCAGCTATTTCTTGTCATATTTTGAATATGAAGGCATTTGAAGAGCAATCCTTTTCAGGGGACATTTCTACTAGGATGTTCTTCCAAACTGACATATAAAGATTGAGAAAGCTCGCAAATTATTTTTCACCTTTCCCAGAACTCAACCTTCTCTTTAAACTCTAAATTTACAGCTCTCTATCAACACACAGAATAGTGCATTATCTGAAATATATGTACATGTATTGACTGTCACAAACTGACTTTCTGTAGACAATACTGTTTTCAATTTTCAGGTTTCAGTTAAGTCTTATTGTCAGAATAATTTGCAAAGAGACTGCAAAAATATCCTACAGTTTCTCAATAGTCTTCAAATTTGTCTACCTTTTAAAAATTATGATTATGATTATGAAATTAAACACACATCTTTGCTATTTAGGAGTAATGTAATTCTTTCTGATGGTTATAATCGCCAACACCTTGTTTTTATGAAAGGTTAACCAGTTTTGAAAATTACTGAAATGACATGGCACTCGTGAAGTCTGTAAGCCTAAGGATATCCAAATTGCTCAAACAAAGGAATGCGGAGTATTGTGGTAGTTTTGAGAAGAAAGATATTCACAGGAAGGTTTGGAATTATAAAACTTGTCAAAGGTTCTGCTTTTTGCAGTAGATTTGTAAATATACATGATGTCTGTAAAAAGTACTAATACCATGGTTGTATTTCTGTAAAAATATCAAAATCATGTAGCCGGTTTATCTGCAGAGCAATTTTTATCCTTTCTATATGCTTGCCTTCCAGAGTTGTGTTTAATATTTGAAAGTAGGAGAAACAAAATTGACTGATGCTTTGTTTCAAAGTCTACTGAAAAGTGATGTGTTCATTGTTTGGGATTTCATTTTAATACAATTCTTTGTCCTATACAGCTCCAGCTTTTAAATGATCAAAGACTTCAAATTTTATGGTGTCATATGATTCAACGATTATAAGATATTTTTGTTTGACACATGCAGTAAAAATGATGGAATTCACTTTTGGATTTGGAATGAGACTTAACCAGAAATTGTCATTTAGATCACGATTCTTAATTTCTCGCTAGGGTACAGTTGAACCTTGTTATAACAGACTCCTTAGGACCAAGGAAATTACCTCTATATATCAAAACCTTGTGATATCAAGGGCTAAAAAACAATAGAATACAAAGAAGTGGAACCGGTAAGCTACCTTGTTATCATGAGAGTTTGTTATACATGTAATAGTGTTCTTCATAAAGAGGTTCCGCTGTATTAATTAAAGGGAAATCCAACCTTTATAGCAAGTTGCTTTGAAAGAGGAGAAATCAGAGAAGCAGATTGGTGAAAGTTTGAACGAAATCGGACAAGCAATAAGAAAGTTATGAATTTTTGAAAGTTGTAATCACTATGCACATGGGAATTTCAAATTGGCCGAATAGGTAATGTCACTGTGATGTAGCTGTGGACAACTCCCCCATTCGCTCTAACACACAAAATGACTAAAATGTCACTTTTTTTTTCAAAATTATTATTATTATTTATTGGTATATGTTGATTGACCAGCAGCAATGCTGAAGGGGTCAATTTACAATCAGATATGCATGTACATATATACAATAGAATCGCATCAAATATATTAAAATAAATACATAATTAGAAGCAAAACAAAGATACAAAGACTTACGCTACACAATTAATAAGATAACAAGTGTGAAAAGTCAGAGAAAGAAAAAAAAAATCAGGAATAGGAAAGAGAAGGGGAAGGGAAAGAAAGAAGGAGATAGTAAGTGAGAAAGGAGAAGATTTGGAATGAATACATAATGCATTACTCAGTAGGATCTTTTCGTTCATGAGGACCTATAACATTATGCTATCTCCAATATACTTTGAGTACTGCCCCGAGGGTAAAAGCCCATCGAGGAAAACCACAAATTGATGATATTTTTGTGTATGACAAATGGGAGAGTTGTCCACAAAAATGTCACGATTGACTCACCAAATTGCCAATTTGAGATTCGCATAGATGTAGTGATCTCATTTTTCAAACATCTATAACTTTCTTAGTCCTTGTCCGATTTCTTTCAAACTTTCGCCATCCTGTTTTTCTTATTTTTCTGCTTTCACACAAATCATCTCATTATCAAGGTTGGATTGCCCTTTAAGAAGAATGAATTGAAAATATTGTATGCTACAGCATATTTTGTCATTTTCAAACACAATATATGTTTTGTTATGATTAATTATTCGTTATGAGACAGAAAGTGTAATTTTTTCACTCTTTGATAGAAATACAATCATTTGCAGCTGTTATACTATCCAGCAAAATTTGGGGCAATAATTGTGGATTAAAAAATAATTAAATAGCTCAAGTTTGAAAATATTTATTGTGCATGTATCAAATCATCTCACTGGCTTTTCATATATATATAGGTTGCGACTTGTAAAATTGTTGAGCTGTCCTGAAATGTTATCAAAATCTTGAATTCGGTAACCCATTTTTATTTAAAAAAAAAAAAAAATGGTCATTTTGTGAGTGATTGTACATATACAAAAGTTTTGGGGGGGCTTCATAAGAAATATTCTTTTAATGATCTCTATAAAATATATAAATCCATGATTTAATCACTCCTAATTCTCGATAGGGCATTTATTTTGCTGGAAGTTGCATCATTTCAGTTTCTTTTATTGTTTTTAATTTTTGTGTTACAGTACTTTCCTGATAAATCATTTTCTATTTTTTTTCTAGAGCTCATATCTAAACTGTCTAGACATCCATTGCTCAAAGCTGTGTATCCTTGGAATGTAGATGCATTGTTGAAGATGGGTGGAAGAGGGATACATGTATTTGTCTCTTGTCATTCTGTTATTGTGCAAGAAAGTCAATTTTTTTACTGCAAAAGTAGCAATATTTTATGCTTTTGTACAATACATTTAATTTGAAGCAGTGGATATATGAATATCTTATTTTTCTTCATATGTACATGTAATTTTAGATGCATTGCTGTTGATACATTTGCATGTATATGTGTATATGAAATAAATACATGTCGACCATGTTGGAAATGTCAGTTATATCAAGTTACACATTGCTTTTGTGAATTTGGATTAAAATAGCCTATTGAGGTAAAAATTAAGGGAAGTAATTAGAAAATGGGTGCAAATACTTGTATTAAATATGTACCTCCTGCATTATAAATTGCATTTCATTCACTTAAGAAATTTTGAAATAAAACTACATGCATAATTTTTCATTTTGCTAAAACACATCCACTTCATAAAACGATGTCTCTGGACACATGACATGACTTGTAAATCCAACTTGGAATACCTTTTAATTTTTATCATATTCATTTCATATTTACACATTTCAACTTAAATACAAAACAAAAATGTTGACCGGTTGTGACAAAGAGTTCGATTCATTAAAAAGAACGAGGAACAAAAAATGACACTATTCAATGAAAGCTACTGTTATAATGAGCAGGGAATAGGACAGGAGTATCTGTATTTACAAAGTGATATGTACATCAGTAGAAAAAGAAAAAAAGAAAAAAAGAAAATGTAGACATACAATGGACAAAAACAGTATTTTGGTAAACTGCTTGGGTAACAAGACAAAGCATATAAATATAAATATTCATAAAAATGACTTCATCTTCCAAGAAACAAAAGGGCGTTGTAAGACTGCAGATCTGATGTCATGATGATGCCAATAATATCTGAGAACCAAGGATGCCTTCCTGGCTGTATGCCTGCAACGGTTTAATGCATTTTGAATTTGCTCCTATCGTTCCCAAGCAGAAATCCTGAGGCTATTCTACTCTTAAAATTCTAGTGTTTTTTTTTTTACTGTGTACAGCTCAATTTGCATTCCTTTACACAAAAGTGCTCATTTCCATTTTTTGCAAATTCTATTTGTACCACTGTGTATAATATATGAAGAATAGTGCAAGTAAAATTCTAGTCTTCAACAACTTCAAAACACTTAAAGCTGCAAGACAAGTTAACACATTATACGTCATATCAATTAATGAGTCTGAATGGTTATGTCTTGGTCGTGCGTTCAGGTTACAGGCATTAGTTAAATTCACAAGAGCTAAAACATAACCGTCTAAGAAATGCTTAGTAATGACAAAAAAATGAATAGTCTATAGCAGTGATTCAACAAAATTGCATCAAATTGGTCATATTCTAAATATTTAAAATACCATTTGGAGAAATGAGAAATAAGTAATATATTCAAATATGTCAAATTTTCATTAAACTACGTAAAGAGAAGTGCCAATAAGTACATTGTATTAGCAAAATCTTCATTGACCTGCAGCCTAATAAAATTTCAACCCGATGCTTGGTTTAAGCTTGGTCTAAAGTCAAGTTTAACAAAGGAAGTTAGACAAGGGTCTACGCTTTCTCTTTGATGGACCCAGACATGACCTGGACCCAGTGAGAGGTTTAATAGAATTAGTAAAATACAAGCCAATATGCCTCGTGGCCCTTTACAAAGAAGTGTAACTGTTATGAGCATTCGAATGGTCTGTGACATAAACCGAACATCATTTACAAAGGAAGTAATTGAGATCTTGACCAGCAACATTACTGAAAGCTGTAAAACAATGGACATTTAAATTGAACGACTACTTCAAACAACATGGAGAAGGAGATAAAAACTATATTATTTACAATAGAAGATGTTGCAATAAAATACTAGATCGACATGACAAACAGAAGAAAGTAGACTTGCAATTTTGCTTTCATTTTGGCAGGGCACTGATAAACTAAAATGTTATTCATGAAATCACTGTGTACTACAAATGAGTTCTATAAAATATCAAACTGATTATCTAAGGCATCATTAAATATGCATAAAACTATCTTTCATTGTTCATAACCGAATTGGTTTCCATTCCGCGACAAATGCAGAGGAAATTTAATGCGTATATCTTCTCTGTACAATGCTCAAATAATGGTAAAAGGTATTAAAAGCACTCTGTACAAATCTGAAAATAGTCATTCTGCATGTAAGATCAAACAATTTGTACTAGTGAGAATCAATACTTGCCTATCCATCAAAAGACATGTCAAAAGACATTCTTATCAAAACACATTGACTTGTAATGTGAGGTTTGCAAATAAATCAGTATTTCAATTCTATTCATATTCCAAAACATCAAATTTCCTACAAAAATATGTTCATTTATCACTTCCCGTTCCAGTCTAATGTAATGGAAACTATCAAATTCAATCTATCAGACATCAGTAAGCAATGCTGTCAAATCTAGTAGTACTTGTATTGCAGCTCGCTTTTGTTTTTCTTAATCCCTTTCAGTCTAATCATTTTAATGTATTTGATTGGGAACAACTACTTTGATCATACTAGTTTCTAGAACCATACAGTCATTAGTACATATACCAACTGGTTTGCTTTCCATTGGAAAGAACAATAATTGAGTTCAGCAAAAAAAAAAAAAAAAAAACTTTCCCAGCCTTAGCATCAACAGGTAATTATATTATCCATCTACATGACCATATAAAGGTTCTAGGTGACATGTTTGCTTTAATCAAAATTTTTAAAGATTTGTTTAAATATTGGTCCAAAGACTGATTGGTGTGAAGATTGATATTTACACAGGGTCAATGCAAAAGAAATCCAAATGTGACAAAGCATTCTAGTCATACATCAACTTTTCATAGGTTGGACTGCAGTTTCCACTGTAGTGCAAATGTGTTCATAAACATCTTTTTGTATAGCTCCGCACAATTCCTACGACTGAATGAAATACAAGACATGTCTAGCAAGGTCAGTTGATAGTGATAAGTGACTCCAAAAGCCGATGCCACAGCTCTGATTAAGGAAATTTTCTTTAGTGTTGTCTCTCTAAGATTGCTCTTAGTGACAAGATAGATGGGTGTAGCAAGGAAATTATTTTAACATGAATAACATTTGAGAAGTGTCTGCTAATGCCTCTACTAAGGGACCCCTCACAGTGACAGTGTCTCTTTTGAGATTGTTCAGTGACAATATACACGTGTATCAAGGAAACTGCTAATAAAATTGAGGAGTTCATGCCAATGTCTCTAACCAAGGGACTCCCAACAGTGGTAATATCTCTCTCTCTCTGAGACCCTTCGTAGTAATAAGGTAGATGGGTATAGCAAGGATACTGTTTTAATGCAATTTACACCGAGTCTATGCCACTGATTTTACCAGGGGACTCCTTACAGTCACAATGTCTCTCTGAGATTGTAGTGATAAGGTAGATGGCTGAAGTAGGGAAGCTGTTATAACGAAATCTCATTGATGATTCCATGCTTACACCTTTACCAAGGGACTCCTTACAGTGACAAGTTTCTCTCTGAGATTGTTTGTAGTGATAATGACAATGGGTATAGCAAGAATACTGCTGAAACCTTGAGAAGACTATGCAACGCTCTCCATCATGGGTCCTCTTGTGATGGTGATGTCTCCATATGTGACGTTCTGGAAGACATCGATGGCTTGCTGCTTCTTCAAGACAAGGAGGGTGTAGAACTTGGCTGCAGCTTGCTTCCTGTAAAGTCTTGCCGTGAGATCGTGCTGTAAAAATAAGACCAGAGAAGTGAGGATTGTCAAAACATATTCTAACAGGGTTTGTTTTCTACATAATAAATTCTAAAAATCAGTAAAGACTTTTTTAACGTTCTTCAAATATCAATAAATCGCAATAAAAGTTGTATGTAACTTAATTGCTTGAATTTGCTTTCTCAGTTACAAGAAAAAGAATAAAGACCAATGGTTTCTTACCTTGAATGATACTTCTGATGAGGTCAGCAATCTAGTATCGATTGATGTCAGCATGTTATGTGCTCTCTTGTTCAGTTTCCTCTCCTCATGCTCTTCTTGGTCCTCACCCTCTTGAAGCTATCAAGGCAAACAGCAAATGACAAAGTTAATAAAAAGTTGAAAAATGTGGTGAGCAGTACATGGTAGTGTGGTATGGGAAACAAGGAATTCATGGTCACACCCCTCACACTAATGGAAAGGGTCATAATACTATAGAAATACATGGGGATCCTACATATCTTTTGGACATAGACCACTCTTAAAAAGTAGTTCACTAAATCCTGTGTGAAGTTTTATAAAGAGAGGGATGACTCTTGCTATTCATTTACTTTGATCAAAGAAATCTGGAAAAAAAAAAAAAAATATGCTCACTCCAATGCTCTACATAAGCAACACTAAAAACTATTATCAAAGACCATGCAATGGCAGTGTAAAATGGTATGAGCAATGTCACTGTTCATAGTATGCAACTACCTCATCAAAATAGTGGAATACTTATCCTTACCTCTTCCTCCTCCTCAGGTTCTTCCACAGCTTCTTGTGGTCCAACAGACTGAGGTGCAACTGACGGGATATCGTAATCATCATCGTACTCGCCGGCAAAGAGGTCACCACCGTAATCGCCACCATCTGAAGAGGAGGATCTCCTGGACATGGGGATGGGAAGGTTGGTGGGAGCAGGGGCGGGTGTGGCTGAGGTGCTGGGTTGGTCCTCAATTCTGGAAGGTTCATCAATTGACAGTGATGTCTGGTCTCTTGAAGCCTCCAGGGTGACTGCAGGGTCAGAAAAATGACTTGGTTACGATTACATGAGCATAGATTCCTAAACTAAAGGTATTCCTTATTCTATATCAAGCCATAAAATAGCTACCATCAACCAGATGACTTCTGCAGGAAACATTATAAAATTAACCCTGATAAAGCAGTGAATAACATGAGATGCCCCGAACAGTTTTGGTATTACAACCAACCAAAACTCCAAAGATTATGCCCTCTCTCCCTACCAACAGAAATCTCTTTTACAAAGGAAGACTTCTATTTACTTACAGTCATGATGCTCTACTCTTCGCTGTACTTCAGGTTCCTCAAGCTCAAAGTCTTCGTCTCTGACAATTTTGAGATCCTTTGGAATGTCAGCAGTGAGATTTCTTCTGTAAATCTGTTAAGGAAAACATAAGTGGTCAAAGCAATAACAAAAGAAGGTACTGCCTAACATTTCAACTATATTAAATGCAAAACCATTTCGCAGTATTATTGGCAAATACCAAATAAGAAATTTAAAAGAAAAAATTATTTTTTATTTACGCACCCCCTTTAATTAGCATATGTAATGAGGAAGAAAAGAGAAAGGTTTAATACAAGAAGACAGATACTCTTTCATTACACTCAAGGATTATCATTTTGTTTGAAATTTCCAATGTTCATGTTGTAATTCAGATTAGACTTAAGCATTATCAAACAACAGAAGACTTCAAAAATCTAAAAGTTAGTGTCTTTCCACACACATAATTGTTAATCAATCATTTGAAATGCACCATAGAGATGAAATAAAAAGGAAAACAGGAAGCCAGTCAGAGACGTACAGAGAGGATGAATATTGAGGTATGCTGCCTAGCAGGCAGACAGAAGAGTTTCTCAGCACCGCCAGTCTCCTTCCACAGCATAAGTTTCTTGGTGGGTGGGGCAAGGTCTAGGGTGGCCACAATGTCCGACGTGTCCTTGAGTTGAGATTTGATGACATCACCGGCAAGCTCCTTCATCTCGTCAACAATCAGTTTCCTCTTGCGTCTCTGTCTGGTCTCTTTCATGCCAGCTGCAAAGGGAAGAAATCAAATCGTATCTGAAAATCTTCCTTCTCCATCATAACAGAGACAAAGGCACACTGCTACTGCTTGAAATTAGTGGTGGCCTGGTGCCATGAACTGCCTAAAATCTTGTGTGACCCACAATACTTATGTCTATGGCCCAGGTGGCGACTAAAAATCTACAAATAAAACTGTTTCTTGTAATAAAAAAACGCTGTAGCAATGTAAAGTATCAGAGGCATAGCGTAGGGTAAATAGTATGCCTGGCTGGCAGTCTTGAGAAAAAATTTACGCAAAAATACAGTATACCATACATAACTATGAATGCTACCAACGACTTTCTGCTTTACATCTTAATTGTTTACCTGAGATGTCAATGGGTTCCAGGGCAAATGCATCTTCATCGTTAGGTACAAGCGTTGTCTGATCAGCAGCTGGTTGTTCTGTAACATCCTCTCCCTGCTCCATCGGTTGCCCTGTTCAAAAGATCACATAAAAAAAGAAGAAGAAAAAAGAAATAAAAAAGAAAAGAAAATGACTTGGTTAATTCACAACTAATGACCCTAATATCCATTAATCCAAGGGATGGATGACATGTATTCATGGAAATTTGAAGGTTGAAATCCAGCATTCTGATTCAAATGAAATATTTTGGAATTAAATGAACAGTGATAGAGACTAATGTAGCATATTCATGAAAGTTTTTGAGGGAGTGACTCGTAACAAACAGTGAGTTTTTGATAAATTTCAATCATCTATTTCTACAAACCACTTCAAACAACTATCATAAAATAGTAAAGAATGCAGCGTTTGAAGAAGTGTTACCTCTGGTCTGTTTCTCCTCTTCATTGGGTCTTTCTGGGCTGCTTTCACCAGATGCAGTACCTCCCATGGGGACCTCACCAGCCTGGATCTCTGGCTGCTCATCAAACAAACCTTCCTCTGGCCCCATGAATTCATTGCCTGGTGGAGGAGAGAGAGAGAGAGAGAGAGAGAAAAAAACAAACAACAAACAAACAAAAATCAGTATGTATGTAGTGGTTGCTCTTAAACTGTAGGAAATTATGCACAAAAGTAATGAAATTAATGTAACCAGTTACATGTTCCCAGACGTAGATAAAATTACCTTGCAATGTCAGATGAGAATTAATCACATCTGAAATCTTCATCTTAAATAATGAAATCATTAACCAAAGTGGTTTAACAATTTGGTTTTTTTAAAGAAAAAAAAAGAAGACGACCAAAACAGAAAATAGATGTGAGAAGGGAAAAATATGAAACTGTTTGGGTTCTCTTCTTGGTTTTAAGTCCGCTGTGCAACAAAATTCATGACTGCCGAATCATTTAGAGTCATACACACTGTAGGTGTGCTACTTGATGAAAGCAGGTTGAATCCTGAAGATATTCCCACCTGAATAAAAGACAAAAATATGAGAGACTGCAAGATTGATCTTACCAAGGATACCACTTCCCATGCCCATCTCTGCTCCAAAGCCATCATCCCTGATAGGTTCATCCAGACCTAGATCCATGGGCTTCTCCAGGGTGGTGTCAATGGTGTTGTCCTTTCTATTGCCCATCTCACTCAGCATGGTAGACTCATCGGATCCTCGCTTGTAGAGAGAGTCATCAATGTTGGGGGCATCACGCATCATCTCACGATCGTCAAAGGTGATATCACCTTCACAAAGAATGCATAATATAATACGGTCCTAATTCAAATGACAGTAACTATAGTGTAGATTGATAAAAATTATCTTATACTCCTCTTCCTTGATGAACAACACTATTCTCACACACATTTTGTTAAGAAACACTGCAAGGTCTGGTGACTTTACAGAATTGAGTCTTATGCAGCCTGTGATATACCAAGGTTATTTTAATTTTCGGTTATCAAGCAGCTTAAAAATTCAATGCAGAAATGCTTCTCCCTCACTCAAAAGTCTCAAACTCAAAGAAAATGAGCTTAACTATTTCAAAGAAAATATTGTTTATCTCTCCTACATTTAACTTACCAAAGGCATCATCTTGCGTGAGAGTAATGTTGCCAAGGTCTTCCTTCATTGTAATTTCCTCTACTCTGCTCTGATTTAGAGCAAACTGCTTCTGAACCTCAGCATCACTGAAATAGGACAAGACAATTTACATTCATGAAGTCAACAGGATCTTTCATTGCACAATTTCCAACGATATTTCACTCACACTTTCAAATCAACAAGTTTTCTTTTTTCTTTTAATACTTCAACAAAGAATTTGTGTGCATAAAAATGAGCAACTTCCAGTACACTTTCCCCCAGAACATACCTAAAATCATGATGAATATGGAGAGGTAAAGCCAAGCAAATAATTCTGCATTTGAATGAACTAGCCTAGAAGGAACCCTTTCATGATTTATGGATTACAGCAGAATGTTTTAATTGAATTTTACTGGAATTCACTTACTTCAGGTCTGGAACAGCTGTATCAAAGTCATGAAAGACTTCTGGCAATGTGATGGCTGTGAAGGCTGCTTCCCTGTTCTCTTCTGGTAAATCCACAACACCCGGCCTGTGAATCAGAATTTCAATAGGAATATGTTATGAAAAAATTGATTTTACGAATTGTAACAACTAAAGTTAGGTGTAACTACAGGACAGTAAAAATATCAACACCATTTTAGTAACATTTACTCCATACAAAGAATGGGAAAATTCAGCTGTATTCCTAGGAAACAGGATACATTTTAAGATATGTGAAACCACATTTCAATGACTGATAAAGCTGGTAGCATAAAATTTTGCGTCTATGAAATTAAATCTTGAAAACATTCATCTAAAAGTACAAATTGAAAGTAACACAAACTTAACCAATAGATCCCAAAACAGGAAAAGGTAAAATGAATGAAAGCTTTCCCTTTTATAGAAATTAAAATGTATCGTTTATAAAATTGACAATAGCAGAATGAGAAGCATTACAAATTTACACCAAAATTTGGACAGAGCACTTTTACTGGAAGATACATGTTCTGAAATAAAATTGCTGCTCTATACAGGAGAGGAGCCAATTCTACCAGGGTAAGATTACCTAAAGGCCATTTTGATCTTGACAAAGGCTTCATTACAGTCAGCTAACAGGTACTTCGCCTTCCTACTGTGGATCCTCACAACTCCAAGCAGCAAGTGACCTGAAGTCCGCAAAGCCATCTTGACCTGAAGCACAGGAGTTATTGAAATGATTTTTCCATAGGATATGATCATGGCATCTCTACACTGAGAGAAGCTGTACAGATTCTTACATGCATGTAGGCTTGTCTACTTTCATAATCTTCAAAAAGGGTACCTTAAGCTCTCAAGCTCTACATGCAAAATGGGTTTTCACTGCTGTAAAAGAAAATTAGTTGTTCTTGGTTCTAGAGGTCTACCTACAACACAGCCAGTGCAATACAATTTTGCTGAGAGCAGGTGAGTACCACACATTTTTATCAATTTAGAACAGAGAAAACTCTGTATCATCAAAAATCTTGGCAAGTGGCATTAGTTGGTATTTACATTAAGATTCAAATGCAATCCAAATCTGAAAGGTCAACCAACTAGACATGTACCGGAGGGTAATTATTTCATTTTTTTTTTTTTTGTGCAAGATACACATTATGTAAATATAAACAATGAAATATAAATGACCATATAAAGAATGGAAGACTGTAAATCCTGGAGTAAGAAGTGATGAAACATTACAGTAATCTAGGATGAAAGAAGATGACAGACAAAAGTAATTTTACAATCATGACATAATAATTGATGATAATAATAATACAGCGTTCACTTACTTTGGGATGAATAATGCTGTCCACACATGATGAGACATTGGTTTCAAATACATGAGCTTTTGTCAGCTTCTTGTCCCAGTGGGCAGCCAACCAAATCTTGGCCAAGGGCCCCTTCTTACTCAGCACATAATGTGCATAAAACATGATGCCTGCAGGTGCTGCAGCTCCTCTTCAGATGTTTGTTTTTCCTTACTGAGAAGTCAATCGTCTCATATCTAATGGGAAATTGATTGATAAATGAAGGAATATTAAAATAAATTATCACAACCAGACTACAAAACATATCTCTATATTCTTGATCTGAATTTTTTTAATTTAAGATTTATTTTGTCATCCTTTAATAAAATATAGTAATACATGTATCTTGATTACAGATGCAGTCAGTCACAGATGCCTGTAAGAGAAAATATTGTCTAAATTTTGTTTCTTCATCTTTTTAGCTACACCTCAATTTTCTAAAGAAGAAAACTAAGTGATCTGGTTGAAGAAGGCCAGTACAATGGGATCTATATCTGTGACCATAAGCAGGGTGGTCCACATAGGATTAGTTTTAACATGTAAAAGCGACAGGTTAAAAATTAGGCAGTGAATAATAATTCTCAGGCAAAACTATTTATGAAATATTAGTCAGAAAATTTATTTGACAATGCTTCTACAAATGGCTCAGATTGCACCACAGAGCATCTTAAAAACCCTAGAGCTTCCAAGGCCCACTTAAGGGCCTGCTGTAAACGACTTCACACTTCACACATATCAGTTCATACTCAATCCAAGTTCCAATTTTGGGTTGTGGGCATCTACAAAGGACAAATTTGACCCCAAAGAATTTTTTCAACAGCCCATGTTCATCAACAGCTGCTCAGAGCCTTAGTTTCAAAAAACCGTAATCCATCTTCATGGTTGCCGAGGGGCATACAAGATTTTTATAACTTTACGCCCATTTCCAAGGTATGAATTATCTATGTCTGTGTTATGTCTGCGATGTTCTCACCCAGTAACCTTTCATATGTCACAGATCTATTTAAATCCAAAATGGCAGTCCACAGTTTCTACTGTAACATCAATTTTTGACTCCCTGAGCAATGAATAAAAACATTGATAAAAATAACTTCGAGAGGAAATGCCATCAAAGTTGTAAATCAAAGTGGGTCACTTAAAGTCATTAGGTCTACTAATTCCTGGTTAGCTATCCTATAAAGGTACATCTCAATATTCTATAATGTAGATCTAGGGTCTACTAGGGTTGGAATTTGGAGTAAAATCTAAATGTAGATATAATCAAGATGAAAAGGAAAAAATATAATAAAAATAGAGATAGAACATCACCAATGGAATGAGAAACCTAGGCTTAAGTTACTTTTATGTTGTATACTGTAAAATACTGTGTATAAGGAGCACTTTTTTTCTGGTAAAGAGAACCCCAAAGTAAGGGTGTGCCAGGTGTCACTTCAAGTTTTCCATATGACACTTTGCAGGTTTTCCTACATATGTGTAAAGTTAATGCATTCTAAACAGCGGTGACTTTTTTTAATCAGTAAAATCCCACAAAAACATTCTTATCAAATCTACAATCTACATGTATTTCTCATGCATATAAGCTTCCTTATTTCCATGCGTTTAAAAAAAAAAAAAAATTATTATCGATTGTGTTTTATTAATATACTTATAACTTAAAAGTACTTTTCTAATATCAACTTGATTTTTAAAGATTGTGAATATTGTTAGATACTTTTGAAAAATTTATGGCAATTATTTTAATGTTAGGAAATAGATATAATTTTAATATATGATCGATTAGGACACTTAATAACAAAAAAAATGGGGGGGGGGGTGATGAATTATGAAGGGAGTTCTTTTCTACCCTCAATTTTTTTTGCTCTTTCAAAAAAAAATTAAATTGTTTAATTAATAGAAAATCAATATATTAATAGAAATCAACCTCATCCGCCTTTTTTTAGTTGCTGCTCTGATGTGAAAATTAATTCAATAATTGATCAATTTTTAACCATTTAACCATTTAAAAAAAAATTAAAAATAATAAAATATATTTCTAGTATTCCTTCATGTATATATATTATATATTTAGAGAAATCATCTGAACAGACTCCATTTTTAATGTTTTTATAACTCCCACAGTTGGGGGTGTGCCCTATACACAGCATTTTACGGTAATTTTTCAGAGAAAAGAAACCATCAAAACACTGACAACTGATTTTGATCTTTTTAATAGTTTATATTCATTCTACAAATGACAAGCATGCCATGACAAGGTAGCCTTTAATCAAGGTGACTGTGCTGCTCTGGCGATCCCCTGGTTGATCCTCGAAATGTGCGGAATAGTACTCTGATTATTGTGTGGGCAATATTCATATATTCAAGATGACAAAGATGTTATGAATCATTCAACAACCTTCCCAAATACATGTAGGGCAGTATAACTCGTTATGTATTTAACCCACAGATTTAAACACTGAACTCTGTTGTTCAGTGCGTCCAATCAAATAAAAAGAACCGTAATGGAAAAGATTGAGCTCGTCCATTATTTGGTGGGAACCGAAAAAGGGTACATGTAGATAGCATCATAGCAGGATAAAGCTGAAAGTATTAATACTTTCCTTTTCTCTTGATAAAAAATCCACACACAAATAAACGTTTGCTCATTTTTCAAAAAGAAAATGGGCAACAGACAGACAGTTTTTTTATATGTGGAAATTATCATGTCCTATTTGCAATAACAAATTTTTACTTCCTCCATGTTTGGAATCAGCTGAGCCATCTCTTCACGCCATGTCACAGAAGCTTTTGATTGGTTAGACAAGACCGCTACTGCATGCATGCTGAAGACACACGGTCAAAATGCGTGCGAGGCATAGCGGTCTTGCCTAACGTACGGTTGATCTGAAAATTGCGTGAATGTAGGTCGATGACATTGCGGGACACTTCCAGGTCTACGAGCCGGCGCAGTGAAGGCTTTTTGGGGGTGTCGTTCGGACAACATTCAACCTACCGGTAACCATCAAAATTAATATTTCACTTTTTTCCCTGATATTTTTTAATTCTAGGGTAAAAAATAAGGTGTAAATATTCTAAAGCTATGGTGAAGAGGAGATGAGAGAAGCTGGCTCGAGGTAAAGGTGATTTTCAAGAGGTTCTTTACACTCTAAAATGGCTGCTATATTGCAGAGCGAGATTAAAAACCAGGCTATGTGAAGAGTAGCGTCAGCTTTTTTTTTTTACTCTTCAAAGAACCTTCCAGGCTACCAACACCCTCCCCCTGCCTAGGGCTGCAGAAGGGTGCATGCTTTGTGTGTGCGATCTGACCACCCTTCCCAAAATGAAATCCTGGCTACGGGTTGGACAAAGGTCTGGAAATCTTCAGAAATCAAAGTTAGATCGACATACATGTACAATCATATTAAGTTAAGGACTAGACTCTATTGTATATTTACTTTTTTAAAGTTTTTTTTTTAACATTTAATCTTAAATTGAGGCAATTGGATAACTCATAAGTCACATCTTATTTGATGAATCTCAGTTTTCTTATTGTAGAGGGTCCACCATTTTTGGTAATTTGCCATGTCTTTCTTATCTCAACAAATTGGGCACTAACCTGTCTCTTACTCTAAGTCTTACGTTAACTTAGCTTAGCCTTACAACTTTGACTCATTCATTATGGTTCCCCATTCATTAATATAACTTACTAAGTCTTACTTAGAGTGTATAGTCGGGGAGTACAGGGTCGGGCTAACTTGGCACTAGGGCGAACTCGGCACTGCGCGGTGAATATATTTCGCGAGTTGAAGTCCACGCTACGCACCGTACCCTTTTTTAGCCTTAAATTTCATGTTTTGCATAATTTTACTTCTTGAAACTGTCAACATTACTTCTTTGCTAATCATTTTACACATTGATATCAAATAATTTGAATTTAAGTGTTTTGAAATGTGTAATTGAATGCGAAATTCAACACAAGTGTTTGCGATCACTTTAACTCTCTGGGCTCACTCTGCAGCGATTTTCCGCCAAGGCCGAGTTCGCCCTAGTGCCGAATTAGCCCGCATCCGTATAGTCTATATTAATTATTATGGATTCATTGTCATTGCGACATTGGTTAATATTCCATCAAATTCACTTCACAGAAGGCAAGAAGCCTTTAGTTTTACTGTAAAATAGTAACTGTAAATGCTTATGAATGATTGATGTAACTGTAGTGCAGTGGTAATGAC
>CM046835.1:16035171-16137671 GCA_025618425.1 Heliocidaris tuberculata | reverse complement strand
AATTTATCCTTCAAATTGTCAAGACCACAGAATCCTAGCACTGTGATTGGCTGGCGAGGCCACCCTGCAAGATTATGGCGCGATATTTGAAACCACATGCCACCTGTTGGGTGAACTCTTGACCTCTTGTGCAAACATGGTCCTGGCTGTGACAAACATGTTGATCTATTTTTGGGAAAGGGCTTGTGAAGTAACCAATCAGAGAGCTGGAATCAACTGTTTGAAGGATACAATGTGTACTTTGGTTACATTTTGCTGGATCCTGACCCTGTCATTAAGTGTACATACATATTATTTCAATATTTGTAAAGTATAGATATTGCCCTTTACACTCATGTCAAATTCAGCCTGGCTCATAATAAAACTATGTGAGTTTTTTACAGGTTTACTTTTCATTTCATTTCCATTTTTTGCTCATAAAATAACATTATTTTTCACCAATTTTTTCACATTTTTCATAGACAAATAGAGTATGTCATGAATCTCATATTCCTCCTCTTTTATTTGATGTATAAATCATGAGAATCAGTAAATGTTAACCAGTCCATTCAATCATTTGGAAATCAGATGTTCCCAGGGATTCCTGCTCATTATGTATTCAGAGACTGACCCAGTCAAGCAAAACTGGAAATAAAATAGAGCACTTTTTGGGGACCTGCGGTTTGACTGGTGAAGGAGAGAACAGCCCCGATTTTCTTCCCTTTTTTGAAGGGGGACCTCCTTTTTTGAGGGAGGAGAACTGGACCTATTTTCTTCCATGGGAGGGGGACTCTCCCAATATTTTTCATGCGAGGTTATCTGGTCTCATTTTTTTGTTGTTTTTTTTTGTTGGTTGTTTCACCTGAGTTGGCTTTTTCCCTTTTCTTTTTCGTTACTCCGACGGTTCGTAAATCCGAAGGTTCATAACTGCGAAAATAAAAATGGTTAATAATTCCTAAAATAAGATAGGGTGCGTAATGCCGAAAATAAAATAGGGTTCATAATTCCGAAAATGAAAAAGGTTCATATTTTCGAAGGTTCGTAATTCATGAAAAGTTATGTTAGGCTCTATATTGCATTTTCAGAATTACGAACCTTCGAAATTATGAACCCTTTTTCATCTCTAGAATTATGAACCCTTTGTCATTTTCGGAATTATGAATCTTTTTTCATTTTCGGAATCACGAACCCTTAGCTATTTCATTTTCGGAATTACAAACCTTTTTTTCATTTTCGAAATTATATACGAACCTGCATATTTTCATTTTCGGAATAACGAATCTTCGGAGTAATGCATCAAATGTTCGGAACTATGAATTATTTTCGGAATTACGAACCCCCTGCTATGGGAAATTTGCATTTCGGAATTACAAACATACGGAATAATGCATGAGCCTTCGTAAAAACAAACCTTCGGAAAAACGAGTACCCACGTTTTTCCGAAGGTTCGTATTTCCGAAGGTTCGCTTACTCCGAAGATTCGTTTACTCTGAAGGTTCATAATTCCGAAGGCTCGTAATTCCGACAATGAAATAGGGTTCATAATTCCGAAAATTAAATGAAATAGGGTTCATAATTCTGAAAATGTATATAGAACCCTACATAATTTTTCGGAACCTATAATTTTCGGAGTTGTATATATACTTTCGCCTATATATAAAAAGAACCTTCTGAATAATGAACCTTCGGAGTAATGCAACAAATGTTCGGAATTATGAACCCATTTTCATTTTCGGAAAGAACCCCCCATAGGCCCAGTTATGGGAAATTTATGTTTCGGAGAACGAACCTTTGGAAAATCGAGTGCCCCCCCCCCCCGTTTTTCCTGGAGGGGACTGGTCCGACATTTTCCTTTTAACCCTAAAAAGGCTGGGTTATTTTGGCCATCTCACAGCCGGGGGGGGGGGGGGGGGGTGGATTCTGCCCCCCCCCTCCCGAGATCTCGACCATCGACAGCGCGATTGCGCCGAAAATCGGCACGCAAAAAACTACGTGAAAAATTGAATAGTATTCGTATACATGTATGTCACCTCGATTTGTTAGTAACACACTCAATACTATGCAACCCCTTCCCCTCCTATTTCTGAGGTAATTATTTTCAGCTTCATTTCAGTGGTTTAAAACTTTGCCTCTCTATAATACGGTAAAACGGAAATCAGGAAACATTGAATAATGTTTATTCTTGAAAGTTGAACATTTGTATTTAAAAACACTGGAAACATTAATTTTTTTCATACTGCAGAATGATTGATGTCAAAGTTATGAAACATATGAATGTATTTTACAGCACTAGAAAGCTTATAATAGCCTAATATACATCGTGATTATACATCGGTATCGTTTATGTATAATTTTTTTGTTGAGAAATTGTGAAACTCGCATCTTATATAGAGCTCATTGCTATACTGAAAAACTATTATTGCCTTATAAAAAAAAGCTATATCCCCCCTCAGTGGAAACATTTTAATATATATCCTCTTGTTTCCAGTGCCAGTATAAAAATATATATGATAGACAGGGTTTTCACATTGTTAAAAAAAACCCACTGCTTCTGTATTGTGAGGGAAATAGGGACCAGCAAGAAAATTTTGAGAATTAATAGAAAACTCATCACATCAATTACATGTAATTTTCTTTCTTTTTTTTTTTTTCGTGCAAGGGGTCCAGTTGTAGGGGGATCGATTTTGTTCGACACTTGAAATATTGCCGGGAAGGAGGCGTTTTCCCCCTGCACTCCCCCGCTTTACTTCCGGTGCATACATGTATATAGGGTCTCACATCGGCGGATCCAGGATTTCTTGAGGGAGGGGGCTCAATATCCACACAATATTCTCTGAAAAGCAAGCAAAAAAAAAAAAAAAAAAAAGGTCCTCAGGCATTTTGGGGCCTCTTTTTAACTCAAAAAATCTCTGACAAGCAAAAAAAAAAAGAAAGGGCCTCAACATTTTTGGGGCCCCTTTTTGGTCCCAGGGGAGGGGGCCCGGGCCCCCCTGGATCCGCCAATGGGGTCTCACCCCCTTTGAGATGCTGCGAACTCATATAGGAAGCACCATAATTAAAATTGATATAGCCTATAAATCCATTTGGAAAAGATTTCTTCTTTTCAGTACCATAATAATTATAGGGATGGCTATCACGTGACCGAAAACCCACTAGTCCGACCGACAGTCGGTGTCGTGGCCTTCTGTCAACCTTTCAACGGGTTAGCTAAACCACCTGCATAATTATAGACCGACATTGTCAGTCTAAGAGCTGTGCGGCTCGTGGGCTGTAGCCCAGGCCCCTGGGAGCCGGGGGGTGCTGCACCCCCCAGAAATTTTTGAGGGGGTGCTCAGCACCCCCTAGAAGGCTGAGGATGCTGGGGGTGCTGTAGGGGGTGCTGAGTGGGGGGGGGGTGCTGGGGGTAATGTAGCCAGCAAAATGCTGATGACATTTTTTTTTTTTTTTGCTTGTCAAGCAACTGCATACCCCCCCCCTCCTCCCCCGCAAAAAAAAAATAAAATAAAAAAATAAAATAAAAAAAATAAAAATCTGCATGCTCATAGCACCCCCAGTAACAAAATCGTTCCCAGGGGCCTGTTGTAGCCATCCCTCATAACTGAAAAGAAGAGATCTTTTCCATATATATCATTATGTATGAAAGAAACTTTCAAAAAGAAACTCAAATCCCAACTTTTCCCGTCATAATTATCCAGTTCATATCGTTTGTTGTGAACCAGAGTGGTGATAATACCTTCTGACTCTCATCAGACGTTAGGGCTGATAATATCACTGTTAATGAATATTTAAATATCTTTTAGTTTTTTTGTATATCCATAATTACTATTTCTATTACTATTTGCTATGTTATTATGTATGTTATTTTTGTGCTGTAATAGCGCTCTGATCAGTTTTCTGGAAAAGAGCTTATAATAAACAATGATTATTATTATTATTATTATTATTATCATTATTATTATTATCATTATTAATATTATTATTATTGTTATTATTATTATTATCATTATTATTATTATTATTATTTATTATTATTGTTATTATTATTATTGTTATTATTATTATTATTATTATTATTACTATTATTATTATTATTATTATTATTATTATTATTGTTATTATTATTATTATTATTATTATTATTATTATTATTACTATTATTATTATTATTATTGTTATTATTATTATCATCATTGTTATACAGTGCGTCCTCCCCAAAAGTAAACAGTTGGAAAAAGTCTCTCCCAATAAATATTTCTGAATATTTTCAAATTATTTGAATTCTTGTAGATAGCTGAGGGTCCCTTCTATGCAATAACACAAAAAAATCTGACTATTACGCCTGAGTGATCTCAGTTTCAAACCACTCTTGTGAAAGGGTGCAAAATTCAGACTTGACAAAAATTGGTATTTGTTCTGCATGGTATCAACAAAGTTGAGAACCGTTTAAAATTGACAGTTGGAAAAAGTCTCCCCAATTCAATATTTCAAAATATTTTCAGGAAAATTTCATACCTGTTTTTAGCTTATGATCTCTTCTATCAAATGACACTAAAATATCTCACAATATTTTATGCTTGAGTGCATGAGCAAGAGCCACTTTTGTGAAATGGTGCAAAATCCATTCTTGACAAATGTTTGTTGTTGTTCTGGCTGGTATTATGAGCCAAGCTGATAGTCATGAAAAGACTTCGAAATTTTATATTCTGATCATTGAAAGACTATTATGAAAGAACATGTAGACTTTGTTCAATGTATTTCCTGCATATCCCGTCAAAACTTTATGGTTGAGTAAGCAAGCCAGATGAAATTAAAAGACTCACCAAAAGTAACATATTGAAACACCCAGTAGTTAATTACTAACTCAAGCATAAAATATTGATGGGATGTGTAAGGATATATAGAGAACATAGCCTGTTATTTCATAAATTGTCTTTAATTGAACAAAATATGGAAATTCTAAGCCTTTATAACAGGACTCTCAGCTCGGCTGATACAACCAGAGCCAATATCAATTCTTGTCAAGACTGGATTTTGCACCCTTTCTCATTATTGGCCTTTGCTCACTCAAGCGTAAAATATTGTGAGATATTTTGGTGTCATTGCATTTGATAGAAGAGACTCTAAGCTATCCACTGGTATAAAAATTTCCTTAAAATATTTGAAACATTTATATGGGGAGAATTTTTCCAACTGTTTACTTTTTTCTGGGACGCACTGTATATATTATATCAATGTTAATTCTGCATGGTGCTTTTAATAACGACTTTGCAGCAAAAGCACTGTGGAGGAGAGGGAGTTCCCCCTAGGAGAACGCACCCCCCCCCCCCATTTCCTCACTTGAGAAAACCAATGAACAAGACAATGCAGGGGTGTTTGTGATATCATTTTGATATCCCAATTATATTAATGTGCAAAATGTTTTTTTCTATTGAAATGAATTTGAAGGATATAAGACACTCAGGGGCGGATCCGGGAGGGGGGGGGGGGGCGAATCGGCCGCGGCCCCCCTTTGAAACCCAACTGGCATACCTTAAGTACACAATTAAAAAAAATTGCCTCCTTGTGTAGGCCTACTTTCCCGGCTCCGTCGCTCGCTCTTTTACAAAATCCTGGATCCGCCCCTGGACACCGAATGATACAACCAAGAGAGAAAATGAATACATTGGGGCGTGGACTAGACTCCGTGGAGAAGTAAGAGATTTATCAAAATGTAACCGCGTGAAACGTGTCCTTGGATTTCAAATGCAGTTGACAATGGTTGAAGTTGCAGTTGTTCTTGCTTTTGAAAGAAATTGATGGACAGTCCAGAGGGTGGGGTTAAGACCTTGAGAAAATTGAGAAATCAGTTGAAAATGATTAGTGGCGTCCTATAGTTTATAGTGTAAAGTTGATCATAATGTAATACATGTATATCATTACCAGGGACTCACGTGTTTGATGATACATTCACTTTTCGAAGACAAATGAATGGCTTATGGCTTGTTTTATGCATTCATAATTACTAGTCTTCACGTGGGCGTATAGTATAGATGGGGAGTTGTCGTCTCTTGTATTATGCTAACTTGCCAGTTTGTGATATTTAGCGAGCGAGTGAAGCGACCGAGAAACTTGTTGATTTTTAAGATGACAGTCACGTGTATTTATTTTATTCGTTTATTTTATTTCATCTCCAGGAATATAATACATGTATTACAAAAACAGTCACTGTATATGTAAAGGGTAAAAATGGTACTCAAATTCACAATTTTGCCGTCTGAAACCCAGGGAGATAAAGTATTTTTTTACTCCGCTACCCCCCCCCCCCCATTGATTTTTAAAATCTTGCATAGTATTGTATACCCTATTCGAGGATTGGTTCTTCTTTCCTGTTTTTGATACCCTAAACGAGATCCCTGCATTACCCGTCTGGTGGTTATAAAAAACAACCTCCTTTTTACTCAACTGGGCGTTGTGGCGTGCGCCTGTAATCCAGCTAACAGTGGAAGTTATAAACTGATTCAGGGGACCCAGGTTCGAGACTGAGTCACGTCTTTCGGATGGTGACGTTAAAGGTCGGTCCCAGACGTAAATAATCATATCTGATTGATACACGTCTGTAAAAACCCAATTACACAATTACGTAGTGGTAGGATAGTGAAACAGCCTGCTTTATTAAACTTGTAAATAGACTGTACTATACTTCAAATATTATTGTCATTATCTATGTATACTTCATATATTATTTTCACTATCTACGTATACTTCATATATTATTGTCACTATCTATGTATTCATTGTATTTACAAGTTGGTTACATTGTTCATTTTTGTACTCTTATACACTCTATTATCGTTTGTACCTTTGTGTCATTATCTATGTATAATGTACATGAATTGTATTCACAAGTCTGTTATACATTGTTTATACTTCATGTTTGTTTGTACTCTCATACCCCGAGAGGGGGTCGAAAGAGTTAATAAAATTCTACAAATTCTACAAATTCTACACACACACACACACACTCGTTTTCATGGACGCGGATGCCTCACAGGCCTCTAGAGGATGAGACGTACCCCCGGGCCCTCCGGTCCCCCCCCCCCCCCCACACCCTTCCACAGCGACACTCACCCCTGGCGGCTGGACCTACCTCTTAAAAACTCATTCAAGTAGCATAATAAGCCCCTTGGTACTTGGTTTGTCATTCCAGTTCGTAATTTAGGTTCCTAAAAAAAGGGAAGAATATACCGGTGAAGAATATTGCATCGACAAATTGCTAAATACCACAACTCACAAGCCGTATTGCTGGCTGGCCGGCCAACTAGCCACACACACACACACAAATACACACACTATGTTATGGTATATTTTGTGTACCATGTACTATGACCATGTACCACCGGCGCGCGGATTGGGCATGCACTCTACGATCCGTGTACACACACTATGTTATGGTATATTTTGTGTACCATGTACTATGACCACCACCGGCGCGCGGATTGGGCATGCACTCTACGATTCGTGTACCGACCGGTATACGTATATACCGGGGTATGTACGGTACACATTCACGTGACTAGCGCTTCCGTGTAATTTATTGTTCTACCATAATTTTGTACGCTGGGCATGGGACAGGCTACCGTTTCTTATTTCACAGTTTCAGCCTTGGAAAGTATGCCATGGATGTATAACTTGGATATATATTTATGGAGGTGTGGAAAGCCCTTCAAAGGGGAATTTCAGAAAAATGCAGACAAAAAATTACTAAACCACATCTCCGAAAACCCCACTAAATTTTGCCGGGTTGCTCGCTCATACTAGAGCTGGGTCAGAAGCTGGACCCACCATCACCGGTGCACTTAGGCCCTGAGCTTCCGGGTAGCACAAGCCGAGAATCCGCTGCTTGCTGATTATGGCTGAAGCCAGTTCAACAGACGGCGAGGTCGAGGAGGATGGAAAATTACGGGCTTCATCTGGAAATGATGGTGAGATTTACTACCATGAACTATTGTGTTATTATGTGCTTGTACATCATGTATGCCCCATAGTTGTCATACTCATATTGCCAATTATATTAGTTTTAACATGTTTAAGTAACGACGGTTAGTAACTAAGTAGTTTGCAATTTATGTCTTATTTTAATTTTCTAGTGAGCCTAAAAACTTGTCCCTAGTGTCAAAAGAATGACCAGGATTTTCTCTTTCCATACATTCCAAATATGAGATAAAAATTAATTCAGATCACATCGTAATAGCAGGATGAATTTGCCCCCAAAATTGTGCCATTTTCCCCCCTGAATCAGCATGTTTTTAAGCTGACACTTGTACTTGTCAGCATGACTTCAGACACCCTACTAGTAGTAAGTAAGTTTTATAAACTACTAAAGTAAGTAGAATCTACTCACTTACTACTAAAGTCATGAAAGTAGGTCTAACTCTGACGTTAGATCTAGTCTACTAGACCTTTTGCCATTTTGGGAAGTCATTTGCCATGATAATTTGCATGATTTGGCATGTTATTCAATTGTTAACTTTCCCGAAAATTAATTATGGCAATTCAGTACCACTCACACATATGCGAGGTTATACATGTTATAGTTGATAACACATATGCGAGGTTATTGTAGAAAACCTCGCACTTTGTACCTTTGTACCGCGATGAATTGCCTCTCATAATAAGTGTTGGATCGAAAATTCTGTCTCTTCGTTAGCCTCTTATTTTGGTTAGGGTCGGCCCTCACTTAGAGACAGAAGCGGGCCGTTCGATCTGCTGTGCAAACCGAATACACATTGACTCACACACTAATAACAGTTAGAATACGGTTGCGAGATTTTCAAACGGAGAATACCTTGGACCCTGAATTATCTGAAAAAGGAGCTTTAAACGGATTATTCAGTCAAACTGGTAAGTGAACAGATCCATTATAACATATAGAGCCTAGGCCTAATCTATTTGATTTCTATTAATATGTGAAACTATTAAAAAACGGCATTTTCCAACTACATGTCGACTGGCCGTCGGCGGCCAGTAAGTTTGCACAGCAGAGTGATAGGCCCGTTTCTGTCTCTAAGTGAGGGCCGACCCTAACCAAAATAAGAGGCTAACGAACGAGAGACAGAATTTTTGGTCTAAGTAAGTGTGTGATATTTTGCACTTACACTTATGTGTGCTGGAAAGGAGCAAGATCGCTTGCCAAAAACCGCCAGAAAATTTCATTTGATCAAGATGACAAAGATCCTGTTGAATCTGGCATGAAATTAGACATTCTATCATCCTAAAATGTAGAAGGAAGTATTTCTCAAAATTTTGCTAATTATATTGGTGTTTTTACCTCTTCAACTTAGAGGTCGTGACCACTGCCAAAATTGACACAGCCCCACATATTGATGGTTCTGTGAGTGGCCTATTGTAGACTATTACTTTATAGGGCTAGGTCTGGGAGAAGTTGTTATGTGATAATGATATCTATTCTTCTTCTTCTTCTTCTTCTTCCATAGAAGTACATCCATCTTAAAGAGTGATTGTCGTAGTTCCTAAACAGACTGATGAAATTGCTTGCATTGACTATTAGGGTCTAGATGTAGTGTAAAGAATAGATAAATAACAAAATAGAACAAATAAGCAGTTCCTAGTTACCTTAATTAAACTACCATAATCTGTATACTCATTTTCATAAAATATTATTCATACTGAGATGAATACATGTAGGTCTACTTGAAATAGGAGACTATGATACAGGGATGGATATTGACAGTTCCCTGATGTGCAAGATGCTAGTGAAATTGACTGTTTGTTTGGCAGCTTATTACTGGTCAAAATAGAAGAAATTCCAAATGGCAACCCCAAATTTTAGTTGATGTGAAAATGATGTAAATTGAAAGAATAGTAGACCAGAGGGTCATTGTGTGTGTTACAGACATCTACATGTATGTGATAGTGTGACAGAAGATGAGTCATACAGTATGACCCAACCCTCGAGAGTATTGAATATTGAATTAATTAATGTTTTATTTTTGGCAACCAACTCAGATTTCTAGTGATGAAAATAGAAAGTGATCAAATATAGCCGTCCTAGGCTACAGGGTCCCTGACACTTCAATTAGTGTTTACCCCTTTGTTCAATTAGTACAATTGTAGTAGAAAGACATTGATAATGACACTATTACATTGTAAGAAATAAAGAAAGATAAAGAATTTTTAAAAATAAATCATGTTTTCATTTTTTTTTCTCATTCACTTCGAGAGTGATTTCCGCTTGGACATGTGTTAGGCCGTGCAAATTCATGACATGGACTGTCTGCATGTGTCCTGTATGCCTTTTAAACATGAAAAAACATATTTACTGCTGTAGCAAGTCGATCAAGGTGAATTCTGTGTAATACTACTTATGTCCTGTGTGACATTGTGTCTTTTTTTTTTGTCCCAAACGTTTTCCACCACATCTAAGATTTTGGTATTTACCACATTTAGTTAATAGCCCTACTAGAGCTCAAATCAAACCAAATACATGTATGCAGTGAAAAACACCTTTGCTGTCAATTTGTGTTCAGAATTCCTCAATACTTAGTACATGCAAGGAGTTATCACAACTCCTTGGTACATGTATGGGACACCAAATGACCAAATACCTTGGTCTTGCACATACATGTATGTAATGTAGGATGTATGGCACAGAATTATGGAAATACAATGTACATGTACTGTATGTAAAGTGTGCTTGATGTTCACAATAGGGATGATAGTCAATCCAATATAAAGATTTTTTTATTTGGTGATAATTTATTTACATGTAATCATGTACTATTTACCATAAAATGTCTGTGAATGAGTTATATATTTTTTTCCAAAATACAATCCATACTACTTGTACAGTACATGTATTTGTACTCCTTTATTTGAATTTTGCTTGGTGATTCATACATGTGTTTGTATCAAATGTTCAAAGTTAAACGTCAAAGTGTTTCAAACTGTTTAGACTTTAGATTATAAATTAAATGAGATACTGTAAGTATGATCTTTTTCACGGTAAAGACAGCTACATGTACATTATTTCTGGACTATTTGCAGGATGCTGGTAAATGTGGGTCGTGTAAACATTTTTGTCGTGAAAATGTATTTACATGTAAAATACTTTTGATTAGTTACTTACATACATTATGCAAACACATTACTTTGTACAAAAAATATACAGTAGTTATTCAATCTCACACTGGATGTTTTTCAGTGTATTTTGATGCAAATATTACATTCTAAAATGTAAATGTAATGTTTGCACAGTACTGTGGCACAGCTGAAAATTAAAGATTGAAAAGGTCGTGTTCATGGGTCTTAATTAATTGATTTTGGACAGGTTTTTTCAATAATTATTATTTATAGACAAGTATGAAGAGCAGTTAGCATAAAAGGCTATGGCTCAGCACCAATTTTGTTAGATTTCTTTAATTTATATGAATTAAAAGCTACATTGACAATTTTACTGAGTAATAGGTCAATGAATGGTACAATGTAGCAGCAATTTGTACCCCATGGACAAGAACTACATTGTAAAATAATAGTAGGCTTACTTTTATAAAGTGATATCAAGAGAGAAATATTGCACCTTAATTCATACTAATTATCAGGAAACATGCTGTCATATTTATTAGCACTGTATTAGAGTTTAAGCTCTTCTCCATGTACATGTAATTGAGCACTCGTTTGCCCATACATTGAATTTGAAGTTTTCTGCTTGACAGTGGATAACCTGATTCTCGGTTATCGAGTCCCTAATAGCGTGCAGAAAGACAGTGTGTCAAGCAAAGTGGTAAATCCAATGGGATTGTTATAATGCACTACATGTATTTTGGCTGAGTCCATGGAGTGCAGAGCCATAGAGAAGGGAATGAAAGAATTAGTCTTGTGTGGTCAAAAGTTCAGGCTTTATTTCTCCCTTGTAATGTTATCACTCGTTTGCTTACAATGTACATATTCACTTCATTCACCAAGATTGAACTGAAGTACATGTACAAATGATTTCTTTGAAACACTGCATTTTAAAAACTTTCATGCATTTTTTGTTGCCTTTGTTACAGTCCTTGTCGAATATGTACATGTATTCTGCAGTATGGCAAATGCAGAGGACAAAAAATGGCATGAGGCCAAGGATGAAAAAGTAAATTCTTGGAAAGACTCTTATCAGTCAATAACCTTGATGGTTTACAGAGAATACCAGGGTCTGGTTTGCTTTGCATAAGGCTGTCCTTTCTGTACAAATATATGATCATTTGAAATAATTTTGATGTAAATTTCCTGTGTATTAGGCCCTACTATTTTACATGTATCTTAATAGACATATGCTGTTTTTATGAGTGAAACACAAAGTGAACTTGAACACCTTCCTGCATGAACAGTACATGACCAGTACAGTGTACTCTACAAGATTCAAACAGTGTTCATGCATACAGCATACAGCACCTGTAGGCCTACCGTACATTGTACACAGTACATCATAACATGTACATCTACACTTACTTGTAGGCTGCTGTACATGTGCATGGTATTGTACATGGTATTGTACATGAATCTTATTGTACCTGATATTAACTATGTAAGTGTAGTTGGTTCATTTAATGGAAATTAATTTTTCTAACTACATGTAAGAGTAGAAAATGATAATAGTCAATTTGAGGAGAGAAAACATGTTCATAACTTCATGCATTAGAATTCCGTAGTATGTATAAACTACATTATACTGCATGAACAGTAGACCCTACATCATACATGTCACATGCAACATTGCGCATGAAATGTGATCTGCATGGACTGTATACAAACAAGTAAATGTACATGTCCATGTAAATGTACGAGGTCATGTAAAATGTACATGTATGTACACGTACATTTTACATGTACATGTACTTGTAGCCCTCAGAGATATAATGTAAACACAATACAAATTTATCAGGTTGAGTGCATTTTGCTGAGGTGCACTCTGTATGCTTATATCTGTGTACACATGTACATGTACACCTACATGTCAGCCTGATGGATTTTAAATAGAGTCTTGAATACGAGACTATCAGTATCACTCCCTGGCCTGGGATTGCATCAAAATAGTAGGGGATGGTGTAATCCTTGGCTGGACAAAACAAGCAGGGGCTCTTGAATTAGGGACACGTGTACTAATACTGATGTACATGTGGCTCCCTGTATGCACAATTGTTTTGTGTACAAAGTGTGTGACTTTATTTGCTTAATATACATTTCTTGGGTAGCCAGTTCACCATGTGCAGTTGTTCACCCTATTTGTTTAACCCATAGCATGACAGTGTCTCCTTTTAGTGATGTTTTTGCATGATTAATGTATCTTTTGATCCAGAATGCTAGGAATTGCACATTATACATGAGCAGAAAGAACAAAGTTCCAAGAAATTTTTAGTGTATTTCTAATGCAGTACAGGTGTATGTCGTGCCATTCACGAATAAGAGCTATTTGATTGTAAGTAATCATTTAAGTCTCTAAATTGGCAGTGCTGTGTAAAACATACATGTACATGTAATCCCTATTTTCATGCAAATTGGCAATTTTTCTGTTATTTTTGCAATTTTGATTTACGTTGGTTCATTTGATAAAAATTTATGTTTTTAACTTAGAGTAGAAAATAAAAATAATTGTTGCCAATTTGAGGAGAGAAAATTGATTAATTTAGACCTTAAGAAAACTCTGAGCTGCTGTGGGTTAATATACAGTGTACATGTACATGTACATTTGTAGGGTAGACCGAAAATTCTGTCTCTCGTTCGTTAGCCTCTTATTTTGGTAGGGTCGGCTCTTCACTTAGAGACAGAAGCGGGCCGATAGATCTACTGTGCAAACCGAATACACATTGACTCACACACTAATAATAGAATACGGTTGCAAGATTTTCAAACGGAGAATACCTTGGACCCTGAATTACCTGAAAAAGGAGTTTTAAATGGATTATTCAGTCAAATTGGTAAGTGAACAGATCCGTTATAACATATAGAGCCTAGGCCTTATCTGTTTGATGTATAGAAATATATGAAAATATAAGAAATGTGGATTTTTCCAACTACATGTACATATGCCGACTAGCCGTCGGCGGTCAGTAAGTTTGCACAGCAAAGTGATAGGCCCGTTTCTGTCTCTAAGTGAAGAGCCGACCCTACCAAAATAAGAGGCTATCGAACGAGAGACAGAATTTTTGGTCTATTGTAGGGTAGCCAGTTTATATACATGTACATGTTCAAGTATCATATAAATATTGATACTTTTTGCAAGTGGAATTGACAGTGAACTTGGGGTTTGTATTCTCTCTCTCATTTTTATGTGGGTATATGTACATGTAACAATAATTGCATTGACCAAAATAGAGACCCTCAACAGAATGTATGCTGAAATGGATTATTGACATGTTTCAACTTGAGTTTGCCTGTCTAAATGTAGCCTACATACATACATGTAGATTAAAGAGAAAGTTCTGGTTAAGGTGAAAAATCATTTTTTGTCAGTCTTGAAGAATATTAGAAACATACAGTTTGTACACTGAAAAGGATTGCTCTTTAGGGCCATTCTCAGTCACGTGTGTGACCAAAATCCATCATTTTCTTTCAGAGGTCAAAATAAGGTTGGTCGCGTGTGTGACCTCGCATGAAAAAGGGTCTTACTTTTTGGTATACAAACCTACTTTTCTTGTATTTTCCTTGGAGTGCAAGTTTACACTTTTCATTGCTGTATGATGGGATTGCTCTGAACAGTTTGAAAGCAATTTTCAATAAAGATTGAACATTCTTTTCTTTTAGAGGTGAAATTTGGGTCAGTCACGTGTGTGACCACTCGAAAAAAGGTGTTTTTATCTATTTCTCTGTGAAAACATTATGGTTGGGAAATTACTTCTTGTCAAAGAAAGTGAAAAAATTTTCATTTAAGAAACTGGTGATATAAAAAAAATCAACAAATTGTAATCTGATTTTTCAGCATGAGGCAAAATCAGATGGTCAGGTCACTCAGGTGTGTGACTGTTTGTTTCACTTTACAAAGAATGACCCTTTAACTGCCCTCATATTCAAAAACATGAAGAGAATAGCTGAGATCTTTGGACCAAACTTACATGTACATGCCAATATGCCATGTGTGTGTTATCCCTTTTTATGTGTGCATTACAGGTGTATATGTAATTTTCAAAAAGACTGAGTCAACATCTTGTTTCATTCATTTTGATGATTCCCAAACTCACAGTGTAGGCCTACAGTACATGTACATCAATTTTTATGCAGGTCATCTGTGACAGTTTCATTAAAGTCAGGTTCACATAGAGGGAGCTAAACTTAAGTTTCGCTTGCAGTTTCAAAACATTTAAGTTTACTTGTACATGTAGTTCCAGAACCACAAGCGAGCTTGTAGTTAACGCCGAAACCATGATCAGCACGGGGTCCTCCCTCATAGTTCTGGACCATGTTGACAGAATAAACTTTAAGTTCAGCAAACTTGTTGTCAAAAACGATGACCTCTCTGTTCATGTTAAACTACGATCACTGGACTTGAAATCTCAGAACAACAAGTGTTGTTTTTTCGGGCACATGAGAACCCTCGTCATTGTTAGTGAGTCGTTGTTTTGTTTACTTAAAGTTTCGAAACCACAAGTCCCGTACATGTGTGAACGTACCTAATAACAATGTAATTGCATGACCAGGGCCCTCTTGCATAAAAAGTTGCGATTAAAGGTAACTCAAAAAATTAAACGCAACTTGATTTTCAACCAAGCAGGATCGCGTATTTTGGACTTGCGTTTAATTTTTTGAATTGTGTCTAATCGCAACTTTTTATGCAAAAGGGCCCAGTTCTCAACTTTATCTTTAAACAGTAATGCACAATTGCACATTTTGTACCTGTATACATGTATGTACATGTAGGCATGTACCCTATTTGTTGTTATTTGTTAGCCTATATACGCACTGTTAACTGTTGTTATGAAGAGGCAAGTAGAGAAGCATGGAGATTACGATTATAGAAGTCAACTTTGCACATGTACAACATGTACATGTCGCAAAAAAAAACACAACAAAAAAAACACAACAAAAAAACCCCCCCGAAACTAAAACAAAGCACCACAACAGTGAATGTTTATGAATATTGAAGATAAAGGTCACACATGTAAATTGGAATGTGTGAGTACTAAGAGGTTGAAGTTCCACACAAAAAGGCCTTCTGACTTCTGTATTCTTGTAAATGTAAATGATCTACATGCCTACTTGTCGTAGTGACCTATACATGTAGCAAGTTTAACTATCTTTGTTTGTCTCTGTTTACATGTGCATTCTCAATTGTACATGTGTATGTAGCCCATATGAGGGATGTGGCACCATCATGAACCTTTCCTCAACCTGTGCATTGAAGGCACAGGATGTATCCAACATGATTTTGAATGCATGGGACACAAGTGCCTTCCTTAGTCTGCCTGCACAGACTCTATTTTGACACCCTGATAAACTTCACTGTGACAGGAGTCGAGCCCAAATAAAAATTGGCAACAGTTAAGTCAGCTAGAGTGCATATGTACAGTTTTTAAGATTAGTCTGCAGCCTAGTTTGTTCAGACCCTGCCTTATGTGTTATGATGTACAAGGGTTTGTGCCAGTAAACTATTTTTGTGGATGCTGTCCGAGGGGTAACAGGAAGTGGGATACATGTCGAGCCAAATTCAACTTGTTGCGACAAGTGCAAGCTTTTTCTTTTGTTTGTTATTTTCCTGTAAGAGGGGTATAAAAAGGCATCTTCCATGAATATCCCTCGTTATCTTATTTGGTCATATTTGGAAATGTTTAGCTGTTAGAAAGTAGTCAGAGAAAGGGATCAAGTGCTTTCATTGAATGTCATCATGACACCAAAGGCTTTGCTTTGTTGCCCCAGTCATAACGGTATGTTAGATTTATAGAATTTCTACTCTTGATATGATCACGCATTTGTTTGGTTAATTACCTAGTAAAACCTCTAGTTGTAACTGTCAAGGTACTGTTTGTCATTTGTTTAGATGCAAATTTATTCTAAAGACCTATGATTGGCCATTGGCAATATAAGCAAGAGAATAATAAAATACTGAATGAAATTTTTGTAGGTATATGTAATCTTTGCCATTTTTTGTTTATGTTCTGTTTTGTACCGACTGCAGAGTTAAGCAAGCTAAGGCTAAGCAAACTCTCAGTCTCAGTGAAAAGTTTCTTCAAAATATTTTTGCCATTCTGAGTGTGTTTGGTATGTATGTATGTATGTATATAAATTATTCCTATTGTTATCCCTCTGCGCCTCAGGATGGTGTACTAGATCGATTATAAATGCTGTGTTAATCACGTTAAACACAGTACTCTAAAACCAGAAACTTTTGCGACATCAAACTTTCGCGAATTGTTAATGACAGCCAATTTGCAGCAAAAAACTTTCGCGAATTGCAATAATTTTATGTTGATTCAGTTACGATTTGATTATTTCGTGGCATGAAAATTTCGTGAATCTAGACCACTCCTGAAATTCGCGAAAGTTTCAGGCACACTAAAATTTCTGGTTTTACACCTACAGTAATCTAGAATCATTCTTTCTGTTGTGAAGCCTTTATCGACTGTTTGATCCCTAATGAAATGCTTACGTTTTTACTTGAAAATGTTGAATAGGACCTTTAATCAGAATGGTAATTGATTAGTCATGAAGTCAGTTAAGTGTCTTAACAGGTTCATTGTATCCTGACAGCAGCAATCTGCTGCTCCTCGGCTAGCATATCGGTATCAATCATCTAGAGAGCTGTCTCCAGTTTTAGGACCGATGTGTACATGTGTTGTATACATGTAGGGGCCTGTATCATTTGAAAATGTGAGGAGAATCTTAAGATTAGGGTTAGGGTTAGGGTTGGGGTTAGACTTTGTTAGCTTAATTTACATTTTCCTCTTAATCCAGTTAGTTGTGAGTTGATTGATAATTAGAAATACATCTATTTTTGAACAATTTATCACAATTTGATGAGAATTTAAACTGCATGTATACCTTCTCAGTCAAATTGAGTTCTGCTCTATTGATCATGACATACATGTATGACAGCTTTATGTCACGACATGTACTTGTACTCGTCAAATATGGGTTCTTGGTTTGAGCATTCAAATGAGGTTTTCTCTCTTTGTGTAAATTTAAAGGGCAATCCAACCTTTGTAATAAGTTTATTTGTGTGGAAGGAGATAAATAAGAGAAACAGGATGGTGAAGGCCTGAAAGAAATAGAACAAATAATAAGAAATTACAATTTTCAAAAATTCATAACTTTTATATTAATGCTTGTTCATTCAAACATTCACCAATCTGCTTCTCTGATTTTTCTGCTTTCTTTTGGAGTAACTTGCCATTTTAATGTAGGTTTGATTTCCCTTTAACCCTTTCGAGACAATTGACCACATTTTGTGGTTGGGCTCAATAACTTTTGATTCAGAGCCCTGAAAAATATTTAAGATACATGAGTAGAAAGAGCAAAAAAATTTCTGCACACACTGTGTCCAAATTTGTTACATGACAATATTGCGTTTGATCCCAGGAATTTTAAAAAGGAGAATAAGATTTAAAATCCTTAAATTGGCAACACATTGAGAGGTTCAAAATCATTGTTTTTTATCAAAATTGGCAACTTTTTCAACTTTTTGCCAATTCTTTTAACCATGTATATTGTCTTCAAAGACATTACCCCTTATTACAATTCTTGTAGTACTAAAAGAAAAATATTATTGTTGCCAATTTGAAGAAAAAAATGTGATCAATTTAGCCCTGAAATAATTCCTGTCCTGAAAGGGTTAATGGTACATGTACATGTAAATATAGCTTTGGAACTTGGAAGGGGCATCCAGTTGTACTTTACCCTTGAAACACCCTCAATCGATATTCTCTAATTTCCTGTTTCACTTCCCAATATTAGGGTTGCAATTGTATACACAGCCTGCTGCTGTAGACCTTGGTATTAGGCTTGATTGTAGACTACTACAGACATACTCCTCTATAGTAAATTAAAGACACAGAATGTGATCTCGACGGTTGGCCTATATATATGCTTTATTGGACTGACTGGTATTTTTCCACACTGTTTTAAATATAGCTGTTACTTCATAATGCACTGTTAGGATGGGTCATCAGTCCTGTGATTGTGTACATGTAAATTACAATATCAGTTACTAGTACCCTGAACAGTGGTATGCATGTGTGTAGGAAATGTAGTTTCTCATGCCTAGTGTTCAATAAGGTTAACATCTTCAAATCTGCGTTGTTCATGTGTGTCTACTATTAACATTCATGCTTCAGTGTAAGCCTACATTTACATGTATGTACATAAGCAGTAGGCAGGTGCATGTAACTTTTATTCAACCAGTAGTTGCAGGTGACAGCTACATGTAGAGTAGATTACCCAATAAAATTCCATGATGAAACCAATTAGCTTAAATTATGAAATTGCAAAGGGCCTCGTTTGCCCCACTTGAATCAGGTAAAATAAGTCCCCTTCAAACCTAGTTTTCATTCTCAATTCCTCAAATGTGCAATATTGTACTACATTCATACTATCTACTACTCTCCAATCTCTCTCTCTCTTTTTTTTTTTTTTTGATAGCTAATTGACAAATTAATGCTACATGTACATGTACATGTACCTGTGACACACAATTCTTTGGGGTAATTTTCTGATCACTAAAGTGACTAGACACATCTGACACATAGTAAGTTGTCTCACATGTATACTTTGTACATATTTTGTTGGCAGTTTACACAAGTTTACAATATCAACTGTAGAGTGTAGATATACCTGTAACTACAACTTAAGATGAGATCAATCCCACTACAAGATACAGTTTTGCCAATTCCAACTCCCTGGTTTTGCAGTATCACTTGAGACACAAGTCACACACACACAGCCAATGAACTTGTTATATCATCAAATTTACAACAAACTTCACATTTCTGAACCTCATCGTTATTATTTTGACCCTCATTTTCATTAAGAAAGTTCCATTAGTTCATCAGCAACTCTTTACTCTTCCTGTCAGCTGACTTTTCTTGTTCTCCTCCATGGATACTGCTTCTTTGCCTGTACACTCTATTTTATCTTTTCCCAGTCTTCCATCTCTGTCTGTAGCCAGCATTCAGCACTAGCCAAACTCTCACCATACTGTATTCGTCTGACATGTTCTGTTGGTTGTTTCTGTGGTTTCCTGGTTTGTACATATTTGTTGGTTTGGAAGTGTTTAATAGCAAAGAGCTCTTTTACGGCAGGAGTCGAAGATGATGCTGGAGTTGCAGATGATGTGGGATTTGAAGATGACGTAGATGGAGTGTCATCAGAAGCAGAAGTACATGTAGGATGTGCAAGATTCTCTCTTTCCTTTCATACAGTGTACAGTGTATGTTTCCATTTCACCTGCATGTTGGATTGTGTGTGATCTAGATAGAATCGCTTCTATTGATCCTGAGGTACATGGAAATGCATTTCTGTCTTTTGATGTTGTGCTTATAGTTGATGTGTGCGGTTTCAGTGCTGCAGATGCTTCATATCTGGACTCTGGATCAAACAGCAAAATGCCATAGCTTCTGAATCTACTTTTCAGTGATTCAGGCATCATAGCTTCATCCCAAAACTGCTTTATCAGTTTTGGGAATTCATCTTTCAGTTATGCTGTCCCAAGATTCATTCTGGCATATCGGACAAGGATCTCCTCCCAAGCTGCCTTCACTGGGCCATAGACACCTACATGTAAGTCAAGGGGCTGTACATGTAGATTATGGGTTGTGTGGGAGGGCACACAAAGAATGGTGATGTTGTTGCAGACAGCAAGTTGGACCAAAAGAAGTGTAATATGATGTGCATGCCCAGATGTGCATGCCCATCATATATCAATAGGACAGGCATGATTTTGGGAATATTAGGAATGAACATGTTTTGAAACCAGTCATAATATGTGTCAAGTTTCATGCAACCAGTGCTTGATGTTGTATACCTAGTGTCTTGGGCCCCACCTGCAGCCCATTCCTCATGCAAGTTCTGCCCACTGTGTACAACATACAATGTAGGGTGGAAGTATACATGTATGCCCAGAGGCTGATCCACATCCCCGGACTGTTATGGCCTCATGTCCTGATCCTCCTATGATCTGAAAGACATTTTCTGCTCCCTCTTCAGCTATTACCTGCAGTTTGGAAGGGTCAAGTGGCAAACCAATCTCATTGACATGGTAGATCTGGGCAGGGTTATTGTTAAGGTCCAGGGCCCCATTGCACAAAACTTGCGTTTGAACGCAACTCAGGAAAATCAAACGCAACTTTGTTTTCAGCCAATCAGAAGTGCGCATTTAGGACTTGCGTTTGATTTTCGGGAGTTGCGATTAAACGCAAGTTTTGTGCAACGGGCCCCAGATCTTTTAAAGTGTTACCAAATAGCTCAAACCATTGGTCAACTGTTTCTTTCTCTGTTGCTTTGTCTCTGCTGCTTGTAAGTTGTTCCGGTTTGTGAAGAGCAAGGGAAGGATGTCTTCGTAAGAAGATACGATCCTGGTCGTCCTTCTACAAAGGGTGTATCTATCCTGCAAGTCTTCACATAATCTGCATCAAGATCTAAAAGCTCTCATTTAATGGGTCCAAAGCCCGGCCCAGCTATCCAGGACACAAAGACCAGTTACATTTCCCTGCAAAGACATTCAGCAACTTCATCTTCAACATGTTTAGGAAAGGCAGTTTTGCGACCACCACCAAACGAATGCACAGAAATCTTGCCTTGTACCCGCTTATGAAGTGCATATATTTTACATGCTTTTTTTAAATCCCATTTTTCCTCCTTTCACTGCTTTTACTGCATTTGCGAGCGCTTCATGAGTATAAGACAGATACTTATCTGATTTGCGTTTGTAATTGCGCATTATGCTACTCGGTTTATGTTCCGATGACGGTGTAAAATGTAGAATGGAGGCCACATGAAATATCAGGGAGAGAAATTACACACTGAAAAAAAAGAAGGCAAAAGTGCTTTCAATATGTGCTCAATTACAACTTAATATGTGCTCAATTACAACTTCGATGTTAACAGTACCATAACCAAAGAAGCTGTAATAGCAGACTCCAGAGAGTCCCTTTAGCTGATACATGCAATTCTATAGTCAGAAAAAAGAATGAAATGATATTATGTTGACTAACAATATACATTGTTATATACATTACCAGTGGACAAGCTATTTTCCGATTTGCAATTTTGAGATGCTTGTAACTTGAAAAGCTCCTCCTAGCCAAGTGTTTAGAGCTATGGGTCATGCTTCATACAATGTACTGCAAGGCAGTGCAGAGTGTGCCTCTCATACAGCCAGTCACTTGTTTGGCCTTACCATACTCCAGCAGGATCTGTTTGGGGGCCTCTTTTACCCTAGGGCCTCTTTAAGCCTCTCCTCTGTGGACAGAAATTTGCAGTGTGCAAATTGTACAATGTGTAGTATGACATTGTACTTGTATGTATGGTGTGAAGGGGGCCACTTGTTTTTGCAAAGGTTCGTTTTTCTGAAGGTCCGTAATTCCAAAAGTTGATAACTCCGAAACAGACATTTTCCATACCTGGGGGTTCATAATTCTGAATATTTGATGGATTATTTCGAAGGCTTGTATTTCCGAAAATGAAATGGGATTCTTAATTCCTAAAATGAAATAGGGTTCATAATTCTGATTAACTGGGGTCATTAATTTCTAAAAGTATTTTAGAAATTTGGATATCATCAATAGCCTCATTTATATCTCCCATTTTAAGTTAAATGTACTGTACCCGCCTAACATTGTAAAATTTATTATGGGTACATGTACATGTATGTACATGGCAGATATGAAGTGTCCAGTCCACAGAATATCCTCAACATTTTTATTTGTGCATTGACACGGAAAGCCAGTTAAACATAACAATCTCAGCAGTCTATTGGTTATTGTGATCACATTTGGGTTAATAACAATGAACTGCAATTGAATGTCAAGTGATGAAAATGTTGCATGCAATTTCAGGGAATAATTTACCTGGTATAGCATAGCAATTTTCTACACATTTTGGGTATGATTGCTACACACATTTACAGATGTATAGCAGTTTGCTACATTGAACTGTGTAGAAGTTTAAACAAAATATTTGTCTGCTGTGAAATTGCTATTCAAATTTCAGTAGGTAAATTATTCCCTGTACAATGTGATAGCAATATCTACATGTAGATGTGTATACATTGTACATTAGCCCAATGAGTAAGTTTTGTGATGCATTGTAATAGCCTACATGTACATGTACAGTACATGTACATGTAGATATGGACAGTGCTAATATATAATCGCAAATATTGTATGCCTAGAATATAATCTCTCAAAGTTACTTGGTTGAGGAAACATATTTTTCAGTCTGTTCTTTTCAGTTTATAAAAGTCTGAATTGAGCCTAGCTTCAGCAGCCAGCTCAGGAAAACCGCAGACAAGAGCCAGTTTACTCGATCTTTAGGGACCTTCTTAGAAATGCTCTTTTGTCTATACAGCAATGATTGTAAATGTTCAGTGAACAGGATATTGAGAAATCTCAACTGTATTTCAAGGTCATGTTATGATACATGTAGTACATTGGCCTCACTTATAGGAAAAATAATTCATTTACATCAAAGTACAATGTACATACTATTCTGTATACATGTAAATTCAATTTTACAATTACATGATTTTTTTTTTAAATTAAAAGGTGTAAAAGCATACATGTATGAGAGTACAAACTTTAATGTTTTGGTACACTTGTAGGCCTCTATGAAGCTAACAGACTTATCAGGGCTTTTACAGTATATGTACATGTAGGCTGCATTAGATACAGGTCATTAGTGATATTTTTGTAAATTTCTATTTGTTATTTTAGGAGATCATAATTCCTTTCTGGTTAGTTGAAATAAACATAAATATGTACAGTGCACATGTAGTTATTTACTATACATTTTAACAGACTGCAACAATTACAATATATAAATGTCATAAAATCAGAGGGGGTAGGTTAACATGTAATTAGTTTGTGCAGGATTTGTCATCTAATATTTTGTTACATCATTCCCCACTGTCCAAATATTCCAAAGTCCTTGATGAGACAGTATTTTCCTGCTTTGCCCAGGATGGTAATATTTGAAGCTGTTTTTCTTTTGATTTCCTTATCAGTATGGAACCCTAAACATACAGAGAGAAAAAAAAATGAATTGGTCTCTTTTAGGTTGATAGTCCTATATGTAGTGGAGTGTAACATGTACATGCCCAACTACATGTATGTAAAAAAAATGTACTGTAATTGTTAAAAAATTATTCCATTCAGTTGTATGAGACATGGATATTCATCTTCAACCTGTCCCATGATATAGAGGATTTCTTTCAATGAGTGGATCTAAACATAAATACAGGTCTGTCAAGTATCAACTTTGGACTTTAAGGTTTCCAATCAAGAGGGTGTGAAAAAGCCTGTGTAAATAAAATCTAAACTAAGATATGGTCATACATGTATATCCAGTCTGTATTTCCCATAGAGGAAATCACTCAAGTCCTTGGAAATTGAGTTTCCCGTTTTCTTGTGAAACTTCCTAATACAGGAATTGGAAAGTTAACTTTAGCAGGCTCAGTAAACAATGTTTAAGATTATCCGGACATGCGAAGGCGTAAGTCATATCAGACACATGAAGCCGGTGGAAGTGAGAATAGGCTTCGTCATTTATTTATACATCCTCTTGAAATTACTCATTAAAATCCACTCTTTTATGTAATTCCTCGTACCAAATGTTCCAAATTTTTTGTCTGTTGAATAGTAAGTTATGATCGATCCAAAGTGTAAATGGATGGCAAGATCAATCAGAAAACAAAAGCTTAATTGAATATATTTCACAGAATTGAAATTTTTTGATAAAAATGGCTATTGTTGTTTTTAGAGGAGGCAGTAATCTCTTTTTTTTAACATACCATGAATTTCAATCAGTGTCTTCAAACTTTTCAAAATGTTAAACAGAAAATTTATTCCATTTTTATCTGTCTACACTCACTGCCTTTGCATCACTTTCTGTCTTACCCTTTATAAATTCTCATTCCCCCTCTCTCTGTCTCTCTCTGTCTCTCTCTCTGTCTCTCTCTGTCTTTCCTTCTCCCTACCTTTCCTTCTTCCTACCTTCCTCTCTCCATCTCTCTCTCCACATCACTCTACAATCATTCTTTACCTTTTTACCATACACTACAATGTATGTTATCTTTACCCCTGTACTTAATGTATATGAATATCAGGCCATATATTTTCTTTAGTCATACATGTAATCCAATCTTTCTTTTATGTCAATTCCATTTTTACACTTCAGGCACTTTCTTTCATTGTACAGATATCTTCAGATGAAAAATATGTTAGAAAAAACTAATTCATTGTAGGCCTGCAACATACAGTGAGGCTGACCACCAAGGCAAGAATGGTAATAGAGTCCTAGATGAAATGTTTCAAACAAAAATGAAGCTTTATTACATAAACATGAAAATCCTTTTTCATGCTCAACTTCCATCAAGACAACACAAAAAGTAGACAAATACAATTTCTATTTGCTGTACGATAATGTACATGTACAAATATGTACATACATATTTGTAGGGTTGTATTTAAAGCAGTATGGTATAGTTTCACTTTAGTAGTGTTAGTATGGTTCAGCAAAGTTCAGTAAATATTTGCTGACGCATTGTTTGATTCTTTCACTGCAGAAAACTGAATGTCTCTTTTAGTACAATTATGCATAAAATTCAGATGTTGACCCCAAACAGGCTTTCAGATAAGCCTGGTAACATAGTCCCAGCAATATGTTGTTATTGAATGCATATAATGAACTTTGACAAGAGCGGAGAGCTACACATAAATATACTCAAACTCACTAAATATTCTACACTTGTACAGGTTTGGTGCTCAAAGGCACTATTTTTGGCAGTGAAATAATCCTTGCATTTGATTATTGCAAATAAATTAAGCTGTATTTTTGACACAAAATGCCATAATCATCAGCTACAGTTAAACCTGCTTTAGCGACCACCTGTCTATAAAGACCACAATTTTTGTTTCCCTTGAAAAGTGTTTCTCATTAAAACATGTATTAAAGGAACCTGTACATAAAGACCACCTGCTCATAAAGACACTTTTTACATGTAATTCATTATTAAATAGAAATAATTTTTCTTGACATTATTTTATTTTATTATCTTGCTGTCTATATTATTCAAGAGTTTGGAGTGATTTTGGGGGTCATAGCCCTAAAATTTTGAACTGTACACCTTTAATTTGTTATCATTGTGGTCTGAACTTGAGAGAGGAAGAGAGATGGATAGAAAGAAATAGATTCAGTGTCATTTTGAGGAAGAGTTACACACAACAAACACATTTATCATTGGTAACTGACAGGGACTGTTGATATGTTATTGCCCATATCTTTTGTGGTTTTGTGGTCTGTTTAGTAGGTTCAGAGTAGACATTCAATGATGTGTTTATTGTTGTGGTTACAAAAATCACACTGGCTCTGGAATGACAAAAGAAATCACATCTGAAAAATAGAAAGGACACCGGATCATTGTGATGTACATGTAGGTCAAACAGGCAAAGGACACAATAACAAATAGAAATATGGGGCTTTTTGAGGGGGTGTATATTTTGTCATTATAACCCATTTACTAGTTCATAAGTGAATATTATGGAAATTTTCAGCATTTAAATTCCCTTGCACACAATTTTAATTTTGAAAAAAAAAATAAAAATCAGCTCAGAGTTATATCTGATTGTATTTAAAGGAAAAGTCCACCCTGGACTTTCCCTTTAAAGATAAAGTTGAGTTCTGGTCATGAGATTGAATTGTGAAAGAAACTGTCTCAAAGCTATTGGAAAATGTTGATTATATAGCATATAAGATTTGGTGTATGCTGTAAGGTTTTGGAATCACCAAAAGGATAGGAAATTGACTCAATCCTGCTGAGAGTCACATGCACTGCACACATAAATATGTAAATGGGACTACACAAGTGTTTGGCCCGAACATTTCCGCTGTTTCTTGTCATATTTTGAATGTGAGGGCATTTGAAGAGCAATCTTTTTCAGGGTACATTTCTACTTATGATAATCTTCCAAACTAACATAAAAAGAATGAGAAAGCTCACAAATTATTCTTTACCTTTCCCAGAACTCAACATTCCCTTTAAAAGTAATGTTAAGTTTTGGTAAGCCCTCAAAAATTTTTCATCAGATTTATTGGATTTTTGTTGATAAATAGCAAGACACCAGCAATACAAAGATGTGTGAAAATTTCACGTCCTAAAGTGGCATATTAAACAAATGAAAGGCAAAAAATAATTTAAGTGCTGGGTCAGGGATATAAACTCCCAACAACTTCAACGTGCACTATACACCATACACGCGTTCAAAACCTACACACAGTGACACACATGCTATCTCTGTGCGAAGCCTCAAGATTGTTGTGCAGGGAGCCACTGGGGTGGAAAGGTCCTAGCGTAGGGCAGTATATTGCCGTGATCTAGTGTTCCTCACATATATTTACGGTAAAATTCACCGAAAATCATTGATGGAATACCAAATTATCTCATACAAACATCTTTTGATACATGTACATGGAAAACAACATGATACTATATTTAACATGTTTCTTTCCAATTTCCTTTTTCCTACCAAAACTTTACATGAGCTTTAATATTCATTATTATACATGGATATACAATGTGGATGAAAAAAAGAAAATGAAAGTGAAAATACTATGAACTAATAAATATTCCATGTGGTCTTTTTGCTATTTTGAGTTGAGATGGTACTTACATGGGGGGGGGGGTGATGATACTGAATGATGATTATAAGATTTAACCACATATTCTAAACTTTCACCATGTAAAAGAGTTTTTACCCAGAATTTCTTCCATGATGTGACATGAAAATTCATTAACGTCATAAAATTTAACTTGGAGCAAATGGCTGAACAAGGATAACACAGTATGTTGTGTAAAGAACTTTAATGTTCAAACGTTATTTCTTCATGCTGTCTGGCCCACATACCATGTATGTTGTACAGATTCTAGAAAATAAAATAACTGTTTTAGTCTGGTTAATCCTGTTAATATCATGTAGATAAAGAATGTCACTTACATTTGGGATAGTAACAAGATGGTTAATATATTGCTTGATTTGTCATTGTTTTCTCTTCAGGAGTTGGTAAGAAGAGGATTATACGTCAACCCAACAGACGCCAGCATGAGAGAGACTTACAGGCCCTGACGGAGAAGATCAGTGCCAAGGAGGATGAACTGGTAAGGGTGGGTGTGATGGTGACGCCGGTGGTGGTGGTGGCGGCTAATGGGTATGGATGTGATTGTAATGGTAATGGAAATGGTTGTGATGAATATGGTGTTGGGAATGGTGGTGGGATGATTGTGGTTGTGACGACAGTTGTGGTGATGTAGGGGTAGGGATAGTTGTTGACTGTGGTGGTGATGAAGATGATGGTAGTAGGGATAGTTCTGGTGGTCGTAACAATGATTGTGGTGGTAATAAAGATGTTTGTAGAAACAATGTTACAAGTATAATGGAGTTGATTGGGAAGGGGATACGTGATGTTGAAGATACAGATACATACATTGTATCTTTGATCTGGAAATCATGCCCATCATCAGTACAAGATTTCTAATCCAGTCATTACATTGAACTTCTTCCAATTCTATTGGCTGACAGAAATCTCTAGGTAGACCCAACAATGAGAGCTCTCCAGCAGAGACAGCGGAAAGAGAACTCCTCATCAAAGAACAGAAGGGCATTAGAGAGTTAAAAGAATCCACCATCGCCAAACGCAAGGAGTTTGATGACAACATTCATAAACTCAGTGATGATATCTCAAAGAAGGTATGAACTTGGTTTACATGTGTTTTTTATTTCAGAAAAAAATTAATGTTAAGTTCAATATTGATTCTGTTTGTTCTGCAATATGTATGATTGTAGAAAGCAGGGTATCATCGTAACTCAAGGGGTTATTGCAAAGGGACTCCATGGGAGTGTATATCTTTATTATTTTCCTTCTTAGTTCTTATAACTTTTGAGGGATGTACCTTCAAGTTTCCATACACACAGACACTCAAATAGGAAAAAAAAAAAAAAATTAAAATCAGTCCAAGTTTGTGGTGGGACAATAACAAATATTAGGTAGCTTTGTATCCAACCCCAAAGGCATGTTCAATATGTGTTTATGAAGGCTACATGGGTGTTATTTGACCTATAATTTGTGTCGAAAGGTATTCAACCAGGCTTCCTGATTCACCCATGAAAGCCAATTCCCTTATAAATGGTACTGACATATCAAATGGAGTTGGGGTGTCTTAGATCATAAATACGATTGGGCTGATTGCCAATTTGATACTGTCAAGATGACCTTGTAATGTTGAACTCTCCGGTATATGACTTTTGTAACAATAAAAAAATGACAAACAGGAATTGTTGACTTTGAATCATATTAGCCTTTAGAATAAGGTTTGAAAAATAAACAAATAAATGCTCTTTTCTGGAAAATTTGATCACAATACGTGAAGACGTCATATATGATGTCATTTTTCCTCAAGATATGCGCATACATTTGTGTAAAAAAAAAAGGCAAAGTCAAATCATTGCAAATATAACTACAAAACATAACATTAAATGGAGTTTCATAATTTAACCAGCCCATGTATTTGTATGCATGAGACTTCTTTTTTTCAGTAAGACTGTCATTCATATTCTAACTGAGCTTATCTAGCATTACTTTTGGCCCTGCTGTCTAGATATAGGACCTAAATTGTTTTGTAACTCTACCTATTTTCATAAAATCAATCAAGTGACATCCAAGACATGTCACAATTTGTGAAGGAAACCTTGGAACTGTACTATTAATGGGTGATTTTAATGCTTGTCATGTACTTTGTCATACTTTGAGAGGCCTCCAGTTATCACTTTTACATTGCAGATTTTTTTTTTCTTTTCTGTAATTGACATCAAATACATAAGGTTTCATTTGATGATTTTACTACTGTGGTTCTTGTAAATTATTTTGATGCATGTACTTCCTATTTCACCATTACTTGTATATTTATGCTCCATTCACAAGCCTTGTTTTTCATAAATGCTGTTCATATATACAAAATATCCTGGCTATGCCCCATTTACACCTACAAATTGGAGATTCATTGCAATGTGTTCTGTATTACATGAAGTCTTTCATACATTTATTTGAAAAAAGAAAAATCTCTTGAGATGACCACTGACTAATGGTAGTTGCACTGAGTTATACCAAAAAGAACCATTATTCACTGGTCATTTCAAGAAAGAAATCTTTCATTTTTGAATAGAATAAATGAATAAAAGACACATACATGTATATATGGGACACATAGCAAAGAATCACCCAAATCCTCTTTTATTGTTAATTACACCCAATTAAAAGAAAACAATGTCCGAGTGTACTAAACAAGACCATGTTCTTTATCTGTCATAATCACATTATTACTTACAAATTCCTCTTGATCATTTCACCCTTGCAAATCCACTTTCTCCTGTATGATTCTAAAGTTGTAGTATTCCCTTGTATTTCTTATCCCCATTCTAGTCCAGTATGTTGCATTACGAGTGCAAAAGCCTGATTTTCCATTCAGAGGTACTCTTAAAGGCAATAGAATTAATGGAGATTCTTGCAGGAACAACAGCCAAATTCACTAGTCCCATTTGTTTATGTGTATGTAGGTCTGCAAATGGCTATAGATATATTGTTGTTATGAATGAGGATTGGTATTGTATGTAGGCAAGTCCAGTTGATTCTGTGTATTGTATTTTTTATTTTTTATTTTTCATGAATACAATTGTATGTTACTAATTTTGATAGAAAATACAGAAGATCTTTGAGATGGATAACTTCTTTTGTGATTATATTGTAATTGCTTCCCTGTGTCGGTTTTTGAACTACCTTAGAGTGATGTGCTCTCAAGGATCAAAGCCAACCTGCCTCACAAGACAGAGAAGGCCATTGATGACAACATTCATAAGCTGGAGTATCAGCTTCAGACCCAGCACTTCAAGCTACGGGATGAGAAACGCATCGTCAATGAGATCACAAAACTGAAAAGATCCAAGAAAGAAGTCCAGTAAGTTTCAAGTCTAAATCTTTTTTTGTTAGGTGGTGAGGGGGATTTTGCAGGCTAAAGAACATATTTTGTAATATTGGTTTCCAAAGGCAAGTGCAAAGTGAGTGTACAAGAATTTGATATTTTTAAAATTCTGTTATGAAGATTTTCAATTTCATAAAATAATTAGTAGATGGTCTCTCTTGAAATCCATTGCTTGTACCCTTCTTCAAAGTTACATTTGTCTTAGCTAAATAAGGGCTCTATAACAGGTGCCCGGAAGTCATAGGTTCCCCAAACCTTGGTCCAGACCCCCCCCCCCTCTCCCCAAATTAAAATAATTTAACATAGGGCTTAATGGGTACAGACCCTAAATTTTTAATCTCGACCTACTATGAAAAAAAAGGTAGTGTGGCACCCTGGCTAAATCTCCCTTTTGCACAATGGGTAAAATTATGGTCCATATTACTCTGCATTTATGCAGAGATATTTGAAAACATAATTTGCTAACTAATGGATTACCAAATTTGATTATATGATGAATATATATATTCATATTTATATTTTTCAGTGAGTACCTGGCCAAGAGGACAGAGATTGATTCTTACATCAGGAAGAAGGAGGAGATGAAAAAGCAGAGAAATGTAAGAATGTCTTTCTTACTTCCACTAATGTGAAATCTGTGTGATATAGATGGTGTTTTATTTTGAGTTTAATTGATGTGAATTGAAAAGTGCAGACATTTCCTGAGTTTTAAGGTTTCAGTGATCATTTCTATGGTCAGAGGTCAAAGGGAACATGTCACCAAATTCAAGGAATTCATTTCTTTTTGTACTCATAATTATTTTTTTTTGTGGGGGGGGGGGGGGGGTGGAGCAAGGACATAAACATGAAAACAATCTGCAAAACAGAGGGGAAAAAGTAGAGAGACACATAGATATGACTAATTTTAGGTTTGGAAATTCTCAAATAGCCAAAAATGAATTGAAGTACCAGGATGTAGCATTAGTCATATCTAAGTGTCTCTCTACTTTCCCCCTCTGTTTTGCAGATTGTTTTCATGTTTGTGTCCTTGCTCCTACCTCCCCCCCCAAAAAAAATAATTATGAGTAAACAAGGAAATGAATTCCTTGAATTTGGTTACATGTTCCCTATGACCTTTGACCATATTTGAATTACAAAGCAGACAAAGCCTGTATTTTAATGGTACTTAATACTTGAATCAAGCAAGTGGACTGGAAAAATAAATCCCGTCATAATTTCCTGTTACTGTACCCTCTACTGGACCATCTGTGTAGTTCTGTTTGTTTGTATAATCATTTAACAAATATTTTGTGGCTATCGAGTCACTGTTTTTAATTTCGGTCCCCCTCCCCGCCCCCCCCCCCCCCCCCCCCAATCCAGAATTGTGTTTATTCCTTACCAATGTAGAGGAAGACCCATGTTCTCTTTCAAGTCAGATTTTTCTTAGCATAGGAGAAATGCAATCTTTTGTACCATATTTTCACAGTATGCAGTTATGCAGATTAAATATGCTTGGCCTTGGAGGTTTTATTCATTTTCATTACTGCTTATAGATAAACATATTTTGATATGCTGTGCTCAGGTACATGTACATAGTAAATGAATTCCTAAGGGAAGTCCCCTAGAAGATTCCCCCTTGTGTTTAACTCTCATTGAGCAATGGAAATACCCAGTGCTGTGATGGAGTCACTCCCATTTTTGGAGATGTTCTTCCCCTTTGAGCACCTGGAGGGTTTGGAGTGAGGGAGGGAAAAGAGAGAGAGAGAGAGAGAGAGAGAGAGAGAGAGAGAGAAAGGGGTTAGATAGAGAGAAAGAGAAAACGAAGGGGAGTGAAGGAGAGAGAAAGAGAGGGAAAAAGAGAGGGGGAGAGAAAAGAGAGAAAGAAACTCATTAGTTTTGGTTTCAGAAGTTTATTGGTGCCTGGAATTGCTTCACTATATACATGTACATGTATGCTACCAACCATTTATTTAGAGTGACCATGATCATCTGCTTGATTTGGTTATACCCAGACCATTATATCTATGAATATTATATTTTACTCATTGTACTTTCTATTTATCTGATATTGATCTGATATCCCTTTTGTTTTTAATTGTCAAAAGAGATTTCCTAATTTCATTTTGTGGCCTGAATATTCTAATCCATAATACAGAAAGTTGGCCTATTTATTCCTAGATCAACAATTCAGAAGAAACTTGTATACAGTTTTTCTGCATTTTTTTCTGCAAGTGTTAAAATAATAAAGCAAGAATAAGGCAATAATAATTTTTGAAACCTAGTCATGTAGCTCATGTAAAGACAGACTACAAGACATTATCCCCAATCTAGTGCCTCCCTAAATTTTCTCTTTCTTTTTGTTCAGTGTTAGTTTCAGCTCCATGAATTCAATGCAAAAGGCCTGAATTCATGAAAGAAGTTTATTTTAAACCATGGTATAAACCATGGTTTATACCTTGGCCCTGGTCTAAATCAAGCGTAAATAAGCGTATCAAGCGTAAATAAGCGTATCAAGCATAAATAAGCGTATAAAGCGCATTACTATCCTACGCATTACTATCCTATCCATTGGAAAAGAGGACATGCACGTACTAAGCTTGTGAAGGTTTAAACCATGGTTTAAGATAAACCTCTTTCGTGAATTCGGGCCAATAAGTTCACATTTTACAATCAAACCTGAAAGTAGGAGAATTCGTGATTTGTGATTTATAAGAACTTATTTTTTTTTCCTTTGTTGGCAGTTCTACTTTAAGAAAGTAACAGAGCTGAAGTCTAAGGAAGATGAGATCCGTCAGAAGCTCTTAAGGATGAAGAGCAAGACTGATGAGGCTTGGACCAGATACAGAGAGGCTGGACCACAGAGGGACAGAATTAAGAAAGGTAAGAACTTGATTGTTTTGTCCAGGTCTGGGTCTAGAGAGGTGGGATTAAGGTAAGAAATAGAGAGGTTGTACCACATAGGTACATGCTTGAGGAAAAGTAAAAGCTGATTGTGGAGGCTTGGACCAGTACACAGCTAGACCATAAGAGGTACAGTATTTAAGTATTCAAGAAGCGAACTGTGACAGCCTGGATCAGGTACAGATCACAAAGGGACAGGATTATGAGAAATAAGAAGGAGATTGTGAAAGTTCAGGTTGTCCACAAGGGATAGAATCAAGACAGTGAAGATGAGGAGTGTACTGGATCATGTATAGAAAGGCTGCTCCACAGAGGGGCAGGGTTGAGAAAGATAACAAGAATGTGATGCAATTGCTGTGATGTTCTAGGCCAGGTACATATTAGATAGAGGGACAGAATTAATGTATGCCTGGAACAAGTCTAGTGAAGCAGGACCCCTCCCCCCCCCCCCCAAAAAAAAAAAAATAAAAAAATAAAAAAATAAAAAAATAATAATAGTAATAAAATGAAATAAAATAAATAAATGAATTAAAATTAAAATTAGAAATAAAAAAAATACTGAATCTAGAAAGATGTAAGCATTTGATAGCGTTGGGCTGGACTTGGAAAAAAAATCATTCACCAAGTTCAAATTTTGTATTATTACAGTTATGATATAAATGACATTGTAAGTTATCACTGAAGTCACATAGGCATTGTTTGAAATTTAATGTTAACTTTGTACTGTGATATAGGGCTTCAACTGAATTTGTACTGTATATGATTTCATTAGTGAGAAGGACATTTCTTGGGGAAAATTTTGTAGGGAATCATTAACAACCTCAGTTTTTGTTTTTTTCTCCAAGAAATTAAAGAAGAGGCTGAAATAATTGATAATTTTTTCTAAGATTTCATCTGTTAATGACCAGAATCTTCTTGTCTTTGCATTCTTCTTTAAAATTAGCAAGTTGCACAAGATGAGAAAGTACATTACTTCACACTTCATCATGAAACTAGTACATTGGTTTCTGAAACAACTAATGTAGGCTCTGAACGCAGGGAAGCAAGCAGCACTGGAAATCTACCAAATTTTGTCAAGATTACTGGTCAGGGCACATTTCATGTAACATTTTCTTGTAAAATTTTAAGTGGGAGAAAATATGCAAATTTTATTTGTAATATGCAAAGCATGCATTGAATAAAGCAAACCAGGATGAACTTCCTTGGATAGAACTTACTAATATTACTATTCAACAACATATTGGCCCTTAAAAATTGCCACTTCCAAATTATATTATCTAGTTCTCACTGTCGACATTGAAATTTTCTCCTATGCTCCCAACAGAAATTGACAGCTTATACGATATGCGTCGGCAGCTTAATGCAGACTTCCAGCTGCAGATGCGTGATTACCGAGAGTTCAGTGAGCTACAGAGAATGGAGAATGAGAGACGGAAGGAAGATGAGAAGAAAGCTCAGGAAGCTAATCATAGAAGAGAATGGTAAGACTCATGGTTTATCCCCTCTAGTCATATGTTCCTGTGATGCTTAACCACATTGGTTCTATGTTCCATTGGTCCTACTTCTTGTTGATCTTAGGTCCATGTAGCTCTATGTCCCATGTTTTAATAAAAGCTAACCTAGCCTTATCCCTAATTCTGATCCTATTCCTGACTTCAACACAAACCTGTACCCTAGGCTTATCACTAAACCTAACCCCCTATAGGATAGATTAACAATGATACTATAAATTGAAAACATATCATTCTGTTAGTCCTGCAACTATTGTCCCATTAGGTGGAATGCAGGACGAAAGTGATGTTTCTAGACTGTCCTTGTGTATTTTAATAACAACTGCATGACTAATTAGTCTCTCTCACATGAATTGAAACCATCTAAGGTTCTATACTCTTACTAATGTGTAGGATTAGTTAAATGTGTCATTAATGACTAGCATGAATTTCCCAAAGAAAAGGTTGAGGGAATTTCACCCCTCATATCTTGACAATGGAGCAATCATGAAACTTTCTACAGAGATAGAACGTTAGATATAAATATACTCATCAAATTGCGTATGCATATTACAAAGGGTTTTAAGATTCTCACTGATTTGTTATCTACGTATTTACTCACGACAACCTGAATTGTGATGAAAAACATTTAGGAAAATCCATGTGTGGCAAATCAAGCATCTTCTCATTATTTTGCGGGGGAGGGGGTGTTTGAAGGGGTGTTGTGGTCTGTAGAGGTGTTGTTGTCTACTGGATAAGTCTCCAGACTGTGAACCGCAAGATATATGGTTGGAATCCCTGCCGTAGCACTAATGGCTTTTGGCAAGACATTAATCTACATTTGCCACTCTTGACCCAGGTGAGGCAAATGGGTACCAGGTAAGATTATCCCTTGAAATGCACTGTGCGCTGATAATAGTTGCCAGAGCTAAAGAGCTAAAGCCGGGGTAATCATTTCCAAAGCTCTTTGGAAGTGCATGGGGACGTAGTATCACAATGTGATAAGCGCTATACAAGAGCAGGATATTATTATTAAGTTGTTCTTTCTAGGTGCCAAGTTTTTGAAACATTTGTGAAGTTTAAAGGAATAAGAATATTCTTGTTGGTGTGATGAAGATGTTATTTTCCTGTTCACCCCATTTGCAGGTTTGAGTATGAGTCGACAAGAGAACCATTTCAAGAAGAGCGATCCCAGATTGAATGTCTGGTAACCTATCTTCACAGGCTGCTACCCAAGGGGGAGGGCCAGGCACTGTCACAAGGGGGTAGCCCCCTTAGTGGGGCCAGTCCGTCTTCTTCAGGTATGGAGCTTGGCAGAGCTGAAAAAAGAATGTTAAAAATCAGTGTGTCCCAGCATATTCTTCAACGTCCTGGTTGTTTTCCTGATAACCTTATAATTTAGTAGAGATGGAGATATATGCATTATTCAAAATAAGTTGGATATATTCTGGGTATTCTAAGTTTTTATTTTTTTCAGATTCATCATCATAGACAATAAAGTGGTGCTTAAAAATCAACTTTGGTCACTTTTCATTTCATAGGATGATCATTATTTTCTGTTAATCCTTCAGAGACATTGTGTTTAGTTTTATTCATTAATAGCTATCGTAAACATTTATTGAGTTATTTTGGGAGAGTTGTCTTTATTGATTTTGTTATGTTGACTATTATGTTTGAAATGGGGTGTATCTATCAGTAATATTAATGCATTCATCAATACTATGCCATTGCACCTATGAAAATAGTAGATTCATTACACACACACACACTCATATATATATATATATATATATATATACACACATCTATGTTTCTCTTGGGGAACATTGATGAATTTGCAAAGAACTTTGCACTAAATGAATAGTATGTTGAGTTTAATGGTGATGCTTTCTCTCATGAAACTGCAGTGAGTTCCCTTGGTCGAAGTTCATCATTCAAAGATGAGGAGGGAACATACACCATCCTGAGAAAGAAAGGTGATGAAGATGACGAGGTGTTTGAGAAAGCTGCCAACTTAAAGAAGAAGAAGGGAAAGAGAAAATCGTGGTTGGTAAGTATCGCCTTGAAAATTGTGGTAGCACTTTAAAGGGACCAAAAAGTTGCAATTCATGGTGTTTTGGAGCTTGGCCCGGCTCAGGTAATATTGTACATCTTCAGTAAACAAGCACGCATTTGCAGTGATGCACATTCAACTGAAGAAAGACGAACTGAACAACCCAACTGACAAACTACCCCACCCTCGACGGCAATTTTGTTCGCTGCTCCAAGATTGTTATGCACGGCCTTGCAATAGGGGCAAGCGAATGAAATTGAACGTACATGGAGTGGTGGCTCCCTTTAATACTGTAAATGCAGAAATATTCGCGGTACATTAATTTTCGCGGATTTCGCGCTATTTTCGGCAAGCGCGAATTCTAGAGCTCACGAAAATATTAGCCTGGGAGCGTTTCATCAAGTGTTTTGTCAGTGATTTTTACCGACAACTGTTATAAGCTACTGAAATCCTATCCTTGCATCTGATTGGCTGAGAGCAAATTTGTCGGTAAAAATCACTGACAAAACACTTGATGAAATGCTCCCCAGATTTCGTATGCGGGAGGAAATGCATGCTTCAGCACATTAAAATGTGTGTGTCCAATTCATTTTTGAGGGCTTGTGTGTAGTTGCGCATGCTGTATGCATTTGAATGGACTGCGTGTGTGTAAATTAATAAATGGAGTGGGTGTACATACGAGTGTGTAATTGTGCAGCGTGAATTTAGGACCCCGCGAATATGTTTTGGGGTCGCTCAGTGTGAAGATTTAATCGCGCTAAAATAACAGCGTTTACAGTATATGAAGTAGCTTATTGAGGACTGTTTTATATGTAGGTTATGGATTATATGTTGCATGGATTTTATGTTGGTATGGAATAATTATTAGTTCAAGCTAATGCTAACAAAATAAGGGATAAGAAAGCAAAAAGAAAATCATCTGTTAGTGAGAAAAATAGAAAAACTGTAGAAGGTAACAAAAGAAAAGAGAACATCTATGAGGTAAAATAAGGAATTCCGTATTTTTTTTTTACACTAAAATTTTTTGACTTCTCTATTGAAGAACATACAATCATAATATCTAAACAAAAATTAAATTTGTCATGTACCACTATAGTCATTTTTTATTGTACATGATCTTTAAAGTACTTCTAAGGCACTACCACAAAAAGCCTAGATATTTTTTCATCTGTATCACTGCAGTTTTTCTAATTACCATGTATTTGTGTCTCCTACATACTCAGAACAAGCCTCTTCGCCACAGCCGTGAGATCTTCAACCAGTTTGCCTCGTTGAGTCTCTCAGCTCCTTCTACTGCCATGGAGATCCAGGATGGTCTTGATAAACTCCTAGCCAAGATGGTGAGTACCAGTCTAATTTTGTTGTTGAAATTTGAACACCTGGATTAGGTCTTCGGATGTGAAGTCTGTAAGATTCCTATTCTAATGGTGTAATGTGCAAATTAGAGATTGAAAAATTGGCTATTGTGTCCTCTTTTAAAAAATTTGTTTCAAATATTTTAACAGTGGATTACAAGTAAAATCCGTGTAGAAGTTGTCTGTGTCCAAAAAAGGGAAACAAGCCCTTTAGAAGCTCTTATACAGAACAGAACATTATTGATTTTGGCATTTAAGTTGCATGATATTTTACTGAAGTGAATCCATCACATATTCATTATGAGATCCCATTTTGTATTTCCATCTCATGCAACAATTTCTGTTGGTCTGTCAGAAACAATGACAAAAAACCCCAACTGTCCCTCATGGGGTTTGCCAATAAGTAGAACTGTGGGACCAGAGTAGTTGGTTCATGGAGGGTCCATCGGCAGATCAAAGTCATCCAGTCCATGTTTTCATGCCATCTTTTTTTTTCCATTACAGCAATACTACGAGGATGCTGCCGCCAGTGTAAAGATGGCCCACAGTGCAATACCCCAGGATCTGAGCGCGTCGTCCTCTGTCTCATCAGGTGTTGTAACTGCAACAGATGTTGAGGACACATATGATTTCCTGGAAGATACACCTCTAGACAGTGTGCCAAGTGGTAGCAATCAGGAGGATGGAGTTATAGATGATGAGGGCAATACAGATGAAAGTGCTGCAAATACAAAAGGAAACAAACTTAGTGAAGATGGGGATAGAAGCCAAGTAGGAGGAGAACCTGAAGTGCCCCAGGACAAAAGCTTCCAGAATATGCCAAGTATACGAGAACCCTCTGGTGATGAGGGAAGTGACTTATCTCTAGCTAATTTAAGCCTGGATTCTTCCAAGGCTGCAGATGAGTCTGGAAGCGTGAAGCTGCAAGTTGAGGGTGCTGTTCAGAGTGATGAGAGCGGGAGCAGTGGAAGTGATGACGGAAAAGAAGCAGGGGATGTTACTGATGATAGCGAGAGCACCGTCGTGGCCAATGAAGGTGAGAGTGGGCAAAGCTCACCAGGTGATGGCAGTCCTGCGAGCAAAGAAGCTCAGCCAGTGAACATGGATCCAGTGGCAGCGCATGTTGCTGCCAGAAATGCAGAACATATTGCTGAGGGCCAAACTAAACCTGTAGAGAGCGATGTTACCATGGCAATGCCTGATGTAGGAAATGATGAGGTAGATAAAGATCGTGAAGATAGCGGGATGGGTGATGTTCAGGATGGAGAATCCAAGAAGGGAGGTATTGTGGAGAGGAAGAATGAAAAACTGAAGTTGATTGTATCACGAAAGAGCGAAAAAGACGTTGAGACCAAAACCGATCTACTCACCTCCTCCCAAATAGAATATAGCAGTGATTATGCCTCCAATTCCACCGGTAGTGCCGTTTCAACGCCAACAGACATTCTCCTGAAACGGGAGCCACTGCTTGACACCAGTTCATTGTGTAAAGATACAAGTGAAGTAGAAATGTCCGGATTTGTTTTAGGCAGCATGGAGGAAGGAGACCGTGAAAGCATTCTGAATGCTAATAACAATGGTTCAACTCTGACCTCCCAGCATGCTTTGCAAAGATCACACCTTGGTTTGTTTGGACAGGAACAAACAGCAGATGGAGAAAGAGAACAAATGGATGTCTTTCAGTCAGTTGATCCTCCTAATTTTCCTGTACGGGAAGCAGATTTATGATGATTGTTGCCAGAACCTGTTTTTCGAACAATCCATATATATATGATATTTTCACGTGGAATGTGTGTTGTCTTTGTTAAGACATCTATTGATTTCATTCATGACATTTATGCATTTTTGATTTTTTCACATATAGATATTTCTTAATATTATTTAATGAAAGCTGATTTTCTTATATTGTAAATGGACTATTTCTTATAACCTCATATACTACATATCTTGCACAACATAGTGAATGTATAATGACTTTAGTACTTTGTTTCCACTCTTTTCTTGGAGAAAGCCAAGGGCATGTAAAATAATGTCCAGGCCTACATCTGCTTTGCTCTGCTCCAGTGACCTTTAGATGGGATCCAATTTATATTAAATGTGCAGAAACATGTTTTTGTGCAAAATTATTTGGAGCAGGCTTTTGTAGATGCCATAGAAAGGTGGGGGGGGGGGGGGGGGGCTTGAGTGCTCTTTTATATTCATAAACTTGTATGGAAACTGCTGCTATATGTTGCGGTGTGGGGAAGAATGGAAAATTGTTACTGTGAAAATGTATTACTTAGTTATGCATGCAGTGTATGTTGGTGAATCATTTTCTTCTCTTTGTGGTGTAAGATCAAGCTTGGTTTGATTTATAGTGATTACATGCACCAGCTGAATATTGAAATGAATGGATTGAACTATATCAGAAGCACTGTGTTTGTCTTATTAGTGCAGACCCAAAGAAAGCATTTCAATTGATTAATTTACTTAACCATACCAAAACTTGGTATCGAGATCAAATAATATACATTACGTGTATCACTTGATTATTATAATATACCTGTATGTATTTGTTGTGTAGATTATAGCAGGGCTTTTCCTTTCTCTTGTGTATTTTGTTAGTTGAGAAAAACTAACTTGAAAGTATGAATAATTTTCAGTGATATTTACAAAAATCCTACTATGCTATCATGTTTGCTATTTTTTAAACTTTTGCTCTATTGAATTTGCAATTTTCTTTGAAAAGTTTATGAAACGGAGAAAACAGAAGTTGTGGTATTTTGAAGGAGATATATTTTATAGCAGTTTTGGATGGATATGAGGTGTAGAGTATAATGTAAAGTGACATTCAGGTATATGACAAAAGAAAATGAATGGTCTTATCTATGATGTACATAAAAAAAACAATATTTCAGATGACTATGGAAAATTAATATATTCTTGAAATCGATATATTATCAAAAATTTGCTCTTCCGTAAGTGTCGAAACAAAACTTGATTGGAAATATGAAAGGGATATTCCTGTATGCTCCTACTTAATCCATGATGTTGAATACCATATTACTTGCTTTCGATTCATTTTTTTTTCCTTGACAGTTTACTACTTACATGTTGGTGTGTAAGAAAGAAAAGAGAAGTAGTTTTAAGTAAGTAAAGTGGAATATAGATTATTTAGTGGTTGGTGAGGGCATTCTATTTCATCACTACATTTAATTTGTTGGTTGTTATGTAGTCACAGAAATGTCTTGCATTATGTATACTAGCAACATCCTATCATGTTTGCACTGTATAGCTTAAATAATTTCTTCAAAATAGTCTTTGTAGATGAAGAAGCTATGTTGATTTGAAAAAAGAAAAGAAAAAAAAAAGGGAAAAGATGAAAACAAGATTCACAAATATAGAGATTTTTTCCTTTAATTAAAAAAAAAAGAAAAAAAGATAGATATATATGTAGTATCTTTTGCAAATTCAGGGTTCCTACTTGTATCACCTGCTATAATGTGTATATTTTTGTAGTATTTTAGTGTGTACAGTGTAGTCTTCACTAACTTCCTTTTTAAGATAAACTGGTTGAATTTTAAGCAAATATCTAGCCAATTATGAAGTATTTTATTGTTCCCTCTGATTTAGGGTAAGCTCGTCAGTAATCATGAAGCTCAGAACACGGTTTGTTATATTTTCATTATGCATGAGCTGAGCATTTTCTTTTAACATTATGATTCTATTATTTGTGTTAAACAGGAGCAGTCGATTTTAGTACCGATGGGTAGAGGTACATGTATGAAAACTAGGACTTTTTAAAACCTTTGCTCACAAAGTTGCTTGATTAAGTAACTGGTTCAGATTACTGCCCCAGCATGAAATGCCGACATACTAAAATTGCCTGGTGATAATCTGTGTTAAAATTGTGACTGGTTCCAAAATGAAAAGATCTCACACACATATTTGTCATTTGTCAAGTCTTGTTCTGTTTAGATAGCATCGAAGTATGGCATCCTCTTTATCTAATTTCATAATGAATTGGAATTCATCTTCAATGTAGTTTGCTTTTACTAGGCCCTGCAGGTGCCCTGTATTATCAAGTGACCACTTTTGTCAGTGTGCAAGTCTTTCACTGCTGCCATTAGCAAGAACGTGCTTTTTGTTCAAGAAAGAAATGAGAGAAAAATGCATTGCATTTGATTATACTTGGTCATTTTGTAATTACAATCCTGCTTACTGTATACTATGGATATTATGATGCATATAAATACATTGTATGTGCATACTTATTTTCTTTTTATTTGGCATATGTGCCTATACTCGTCCATCACATTGTGTGTGTTTGTATTATAGGAAAGAAATGAAAGTATGTCGATGAGGTCAAAGGTTGTATTCGAAAGGTTGAGGGGGAAGCAAATTAGAAATTCCTTACGTGAATCACCACTGGATAGGCTGCACTCAGGAAGATTGTAACTGTACATGAAGATTTGAAGGCCCAACATTATGCCATTTTCAAGTATGTGCAGAGTAGGGGCATAGACCCTCACTGGACTTTAGAAGCAGTTGTAAATTTTTACCCAGTGTTATCAAAAAGTGTTTTCATGCAATGAATCTGAAATTTGAACATTCAAAGCGCTGCCAGCTATCTTCCATCTTAATCAATATTGAATTAATGAATTGATAAAAATTGCAATTTTGTGGAAAGAATAATAACATCCTTTTATTCACTCAAGGCAGGATTTTTTTGTCCTCAGAATATCTTGGATTATGATGAAGCAATCAGAGGTGCAATTTTTTAACTTTGGTTGTTTTGGATGTCAAATCAATGCTTCTATAGTTAAGAGCACACAAATTGTTAGATAAAACATTTTCTTTTAAGAGATAAATGTTGTCCAAATTCATGTCACGGCATTCTTATATTCTATTCCATTGATATGCCTGAAAGTTGAGGTAAATCAGTCATTGCTTTACCATTTCTGCAACCACCTGGGCCCTGTTTCATAAAACTTGTCATCAATAACAAGTTGCAATAACTGTTATAAGCTACTGAAATAATGGTATCTGATTGGGCGAGAGCAAATTTGCAGAGTTTTATTAAGCGGGGCCCTGTAATTACATAATGTTCCAAAATCACTCTTTTTCTTCTCATAATACCTGCAAGGGTGATAAAACGCACAAATAGGTAATGAACTCCTTATGACATTTCTGGGGAGGGAACTGAAGAAATTTTAAAGATTTGCCTTCTTCACCAAATACAGTTTGCTGTGACTGCCTTAGAAAGAAAATGGTCACTGTTTGAATGTTATGATGTAAACGATACCTGCTGCATGAAAAAAGGGCTAGTAACGGGTAGAGAAATGGTTGTTTTGCACCTCATTACTATTTTACTTCCTTTTGTTGCTATTCATATGAAAATGAGGCATGTCGCTGCAAATATTGCATTTTAATGACTTATATTTACATCCAATACCGTGATATTATGGAGCATCTTATATAAGAAACCCATCATTCAATCTGAAACATTAAATTTCAGCGCAACATCATTAAGGTTTTGCTGTGCCATCATTGATCATTAAGAGTTCGAAATTTGAATCCCGAGTCTCTTGAGCTTTGACTGAATGAAAACAAATATATTTTTGATGGTTCAAATTTGTGCTCATATATTGAAAATAGATTTAGGATTTATCTCCACATTTGAGAATTAGATTTCTTTGTGTGTTTTTTTTTTCTTCATTATAGTTCTGTGCCCTCTTTTCATGCAGCTTGTAATTGTGAAAAATTGAAATGTTTGTAAAATGTATTTATGAGACAATGTGTTATTTTCAGTCCTTATTATGATGTATAACAACAACTGATATGAATGTTTAATAAAATTTAAAAATCCTAATTTCATAAATAAAAAATGAATGATTTGTTCAGAGTATTTTGTACGTGTTTGTTTAATTTTTGTAAATTATTTTTTTATATTTAATTTTCATTTCAATTCATTTATATCATAAAAATTACTTGAGTTAATATAACAGTGAATGTGCCTCACACAAAACAATAGGTTTTGTTTTTTCACTTCGAATCATTACTGCACATTTTGAATTTTCAATTCGTTTATATCATAAAAATTACATGATTTGATATATACATCAAAAAGTTTGAGGATGTCTCTAAAAAATTAAATCATTTTTGATATAGTTTGTTCACCATTCAAGCCTGCAAATACATGTACAAGAGTCGGGGGATACTTTTTGTTTCCCCCGACTTCCTGGAAATTGTTTTCTGAAGAGACTTACCCTTAGCCTGAAAGGTGGATATAGAAACCTATGTTCTAACTTATGATGCAAATAATGAAGGCCTTCACAACCATACCTTTTGTACATTTCTTTTATTCCTCTCCAGAGATTTGTCCAGTCAAATATATATGATTATCATTATTACTAACAATGTTAAATAGAGGCTTGCTCACACTCGACATGTTGACCAACGCTGTAAACGGCCCTAGCAAAATAGAAACTTGTTACATATTAATGAATGGCAGCCCCTTATGCGTACTTACTTGCCTGGGTGTTATAAGATACTGAAATGTGGAAAGTACTATGCTTATGACATTTTATTTTGCTAAGGTGGTTTACTGCACCATGTGTGCAGCTTTAAGCCAACAATATTTGAAGGCCATTCATTCATACACAAAACAAGACATTTCAAGGATAATCAAGACAAGGAAATAGACATAACATGAATGCTGTCACAACTAGAGGAGAACGGACAGCAAATAAAACCAGATTTTGCGTACATTTTTAATGCACATACAACCGATGGTTTGGCAGAAATGAAAAGAAGTTAACTTCCACTTATTCTTGTATTTAAAGTGTTTTAGAAGTCTTCAAAAATCAAAAGTATACTGGTATATTAAAAGAGCAATTAAGTTATGTTTAAAGTGATGAACTACTACTTGAGTGGAATTTTTCTTTAATGGCAAAGGTAAATACATTCCAATAAAATAAACAACTACTCTGCCTCATTAAAAGAAGAAGTGGAAAAAAGGTATCAAATGGCCTCTTGACCAATATGCACTTAATACATACTAAACTTGAAACAGATTAACTGTCTTTCAGACAGTACCATTACAAAAATAACTATCTCCACTCATAGATTTTTCATAAAAATCAGTCTCTCAAATATCCTTTCAGGACAAAGAAATAAAATTGTGCCATGAAAAACACTTCTCTTTATCATTCTGTATATTTCATGTTAATCGAAATTATAATCAATTACATTATCTTAAAGGGAAAGTCCACCCTGATTACAAGTTTATTTTAAAAGAAGCAGAAAAATTAAAGAGACAGATCAGTGAAGATTTGAGCAAATTACGATAAGACATAAGATAGTTATGAATATTTGAAGTTGTAATCAATCACAAACAATTTGGCAACTCCGTGACGTATCTTGCAAGCTCCTCTTCCATTTGTCCTGTACCCCAAAAATCATTAATTTCCAATTTCTCTAAAGATAATATTCAATCAACATGCACCTTATACATAATCAGTACTCATCTGTTTTACACAAAACCTGTATGAAACAGATCTATTCCTTCATCAAAAACTTAAAAAATTAAAATTTTTGAGATTTTCTGTACTGAGCATATGGGAGAGGAGCTTGCAAGAAACGTCACAGAGTTGCCAGTTTGTGTTTGATTGATTACAACTCCCAAAATTTATAACTTTATTTCTTGTCGGATTTTGCTCAAACTTTCACTCATCTGTTTCTCTTCCTTTTCTTCTTTTATTCAAGTCAACTTAATACCAGGGTGGACTTCCCCTTTAAATAATCATAAATCAAAAATTACAAGGAAATTCTACATAGACTGCATGTTTCTACTCTGTATTCACAGAGAAATGAAAATGTTCACTTTGGGCACTATGGCATCATGCTCAGCCAAACTGTATTCACTTGACAGAAGAAAACTCAGTAATTTGCTCCAATATGAACTCCATAGTAGCACACCTCGATCCATTTAACGTCATGGTGCACAACATGATAATGTGATTTGTTCTACTAAATGATGTACACCACTGCAATGGATTATGAGATGTGGCAATGAAAGTGTGTGCACCATTTCTGTTTGCACACACGATCATCCAAACAAAGTTATGAAAAATGAAATTTACTATTTCTATGCACAGTGGTAAACAATGGGCAAGTATTCTTAGACAGTGTCCTAACTAGCGCAAATGCTATGCTGTGTCGAGGGTATTTCTGGTCCCCTAAATAAGAATTTAGAGATGATTGAAAGCAAAATTTCTCAGGTTTTTTCACTCATCTTGTAACTAAAAATATACCTATAACTCTAGAATGTACGGTCATAAGACGTCAAATCTCATCAAAAGTTTCTTTAAAAATATACAGTACAATCAAAACATAGAAATAATGGCCGCTAAAAGGAACAAGAAAAGTTGTCTTTTAAGCAGGTGCTCGTAACGATAAATAAGTCTGTATTATCAGGTTCTCTTTGATACAGACTTTTAATGGAAGCACTGTTCATAGGAAACACAAAGTTAAAAAAAAGAGTTAAAAAAATAACTGAGAAAAAATAAAGAAACAAAAAAAGTCTTTATAAACAGGTGGTTACTACAGCAAATTTGATAGTAGTACTAAAAGATAAAGTACAAATAAGTCAGTCCATCATTTGTAAGCCATGATAAGTGTATGGTTCAAAATAATGTCAAGCAAGAGAGTAATACTTGATCATGATGCTAATCATGCTGGTGCTATGTTGGTATAAGTTATTAACCCTTTGCTTGAAATGGAGGATAAATGCAGATGATGTAAAGAACAATTTGCACTCCATTGTTATTCTCGATGGTTCTCGATTTCTTATAGGTACAATTCATCAGGCCTTCAAAGGTATATTCCTTGTGGCTGCATTGTGCAACATTCTTTTCTAGGAAAGGAAACATGTTGGAATGTCTCAAGCAAAATCACTATCCTCAAGCAAGGTCTATTTTTTTTTCTTCATTCTAACACCTATTTTCTATGCATAATTGGTAAATACACTTAATAAGTATTGCATGAAAATTGGTATGATTATAATACACACCTTTCATCTTTGGAAAGCAATTTCACTTTCTTACTTTCCTTTCTTAGAATCCATCCTTCCCATAACACTGTGGGCAGATTGTGTCAATTCGACAGTTAAATAGTACTGTCAAACACACTTGAGTTTTCAATTTTCAATCAAAAAGTCATGGAAACTTGATATTATCAACACCACTCGTCATAACTCTCTAATGCTGATGAGATGCCCTCTGTGGCAAAAGGAGTGGCACCCTCTTCACATCTTAGACATAGTTTGGACATGTTTGTGGGCTGCCTCAACAGCATTCATCATGGCCGCCCTCACGCCGCTCTTCTCTAAAGCGTGTACACCCTTGATGGTTGATCCACCTGGTGAGCACACAGAGTCTTTGATTTCTCCAGGGTGCTTGCCTGTCTCCAAATACAGTTTGCCAGTACCCTGTGCAAAAGAAACATTTGGATTGCTAATTTAACCTGAGTGCTAAGGAAGGAAGATTGTGATGGTTGGGAAGCGCCAGGAAATACAAGGCTTTACATCCTAGCACAATTCAAACATTTTCACTGAACAAGTAAAGGGAAATCCAACTCGATTGTGATTGTACTCTCATACCTGTACAGCAAGGTGCTCTGAAGGAAAGCAGATAATTTATAGAAACAGAATTTTGATAGTTTGAATGACATTGGGCATGTAATAAGGAAGTTATGAATTTTTGCAAGTTGTTATAAATAAATAAACAAACAGGAATTTCAAATTGGTAAATCAGTAATGTTACTGTGGTGTGGCATCAGACAACTCTCCCGTTTGTTCCAACGTACACAAAGTGACTAAAATCTGACTTCTGAATTTATGAATAGATAACTAGGAACTTTATCTTTTATTTGAAGGATCGAAAGGTGCTTAGAAGAGAAACAGAAATTATTGATATTTTAGTGTACAAAAAAAAAGGGACAGTTATCCCCAAACTACGTCAGTCAAATGACAAATTGGTCAATTTGAGATTCCTAAATGTTGTAGTGATTCCAACTTTTAATGTTTTTTCTAACTTTCTTATTGTTTGTCTGATTTCATTCAAACTCTCACCCATTCTCTTTCACTGACATTCCTTTATTCATCCAATTGAACTTGTCTGAGAGGTTGGATTAACTTTAAAGACACAAGTATGAAAGTAGTCTTAATGCACACTGTCTATACCAGAATTGAAGTTCCTGCATAAATGCAAGGTATGCCTAGTGTAATGACAACGCTAAACTAGGTAAAAAAGCTTCAGCTCATTTTCACTTTACTCACCACCAATGTGATAGCAGCTGCTTTCATTGCTGCTGAGCGAGGGAGTCCCATATTGACTGCTCCATCGGCAAGAGCTTCCATTACCATGGCGGCCTATGGGAAGAAAGATGAACATTGATTGATTTCAACAAATTTGTATCAGGTGTATCTGAAATGACATGGAAGGACATTTCAAAGAATCAAAAGCAGGGAGGTAGCAAAACCAGTCACCACCCACCACCCCAAAACCTAATGCTTGCGTTTTCTCCTGATATAGAATTAGGGACGCCAGGTCTTAACTACAACATTGTTGGAAATATACACCAACCCAAGAAAACAATTCCTAGAGTAACTTGATAAAAAGAGCACCCTGATTAGCCAAATCTAAGAAAGTTACAATGTCCTGTCACTCCAAATCAACTACAGGGCCCTGTTGCATAAAACTTACCATTAACAGTAACTTTGCCATCAATGGTAACTCCAATAACCTTGATTTTGATTGGCTGTTGAGTGATGTTACCATGGTAGTTACCAATGATAGCAGAGTTACCATTAATGGTAAGTTTTATGCAATGGGGCCCTGGTGTTAACAACAAGGTCATGAGGGCAATACCACAGTAAAGCAAAGACTTTAAAACACTATTTCTCAACATTTAGATCTTAGAAATTGCTAAACACGAAAGTTAGTTTGGATCACATAGCCATTAGTTGAACAAGTGTCCATGAAGGATTTTGTTTTGATAGCTGTCATACTATCTGTGGTAACAGTCATTCTGTTACTGTAGATAATAATCATCATAACCTAAAAAAGTGGCAGCTATGGAAATAAACTACCAGGGAAACTTATTCAGATCATGGCTACTTAATCATAATTTAACATTTGGGTTAAAAGTAATCTTATATATCTGAGAAGCAAATTTTAAATGTTGAGAGAAAAAGTGTTTTTAAGTCATTCTGTTAAAGTGGAATTATCCACAAGCACCATGTTAACAAGCTGTCTTACCCAGGCAACTCCTGTGCCAGCTGTTGAGGACATGATATCCAGCTGAGGGTCGGACATCACCTCAAAGACTGATATAGGCTGCACCAAGTTAGTGACGACTACCATGTCTTCATCGGTTGCATGGGTGCCTCGCACCACTGCTATGTTGCCTTCACACACAGCAATTGCAACGTTGGGCATGGTACGCACAAACCGTGTACGTGGAGTCAAGAGCTGGGGTAGATTAAATCAAAAGAGATATCATAAGTGAAAAAAAAAGCATTAACAGTGCTGGTAGAACTTGAAATGAAGCTCTTACAATATTTTTTAAAAGACCGATCATATTTGATTACAAAGCTTACGATGTACAGCCATGTCTACAGATATAAACTTTTAACAATTAAGCATTTTCATCAATATTTCAAATCAGCATATATTTTTCAATTAAATGAAATGTGAAGCAGGTGTTGTGAATATCCTTTGATTCAATCAGACTAAAAATCTCTAGCTATTTGACTTGCTTTGATTAGAAAAGAAAAGAAAAGAAATAGTCCAAAAGATATTGCAGGTTGTTCTAAGTGACTAATAATTTTCCTTCGTTTGAGCAATTGCCTATGAAAAAACATTACATAATACAATACCTCTAAAGTTTAATTTCAAGTCAAAGAGTTACAAATCAACATTGATTTGGAGAATGGACTCCTTGTACACTAGTTAGTTTTACCTTTGTCAGTCAAGCCAGATCATTTCGGGTTACCTAGGGTCATTAGTGCCTCAACCCAATACCTATAGGAATTGTAGCTTAGGGGAATAAGAGAATTCAGTAGTCAACAGGGTTAATACTGTTTACCCTTATTTTCATTCTACTCACTGACTCATGGGTGGGGCAACTCAGGCCAGCTACCACTGAGAGAACAAGATGATGTGGACCGAAAGGTAGAGGGGGCAGTACATCCTTGCACTGATAAGGCTTGCAGGCTATTACTACCACAGAACAGGCTCTGACAACCTCAGCATTGTCATTTGTTGTGGAAAGACCCTTGGCCTACAGGATAACGGTAAAAGGGATGTTAAGGGACAAATTTGTAAGTTGAGATTTAGTACTTAATATTCACAACTTGCAGTGCCCTAAGGAAGCGCAGTATCATTACTCATGAGGCTACCTGGGTAGATACGTCCATATTGTTACATTATCATACGTTGAAGGGTGAACTCTTTCAAGGGGTGTTTACACAAAACTTTGTCAAAAATCAGCAACTGGCCATTAAAATATCTGGCATACTTTATCTTTGGATACAAAGTGGAAAAACATGAGACCATATTCAACTAAGTTTATTCCCATTTCCTTTTTGAAACCAGAACTAAACACTAATCTTTCTTTGGACCTGTTCATGAGAAACCTCACAAACCATTTCATATGAGTAACAAAAGCCATCTAGACTACATGTAGGAAAGCGAACACACATTTCACAACAAAAGAATGACTATGCATTCAATATAAAGAGTAAAGTGCACCTGGATTGCACCCGTATATCATCCAATTTCCTTTTTCTGTATTAAAGTGATTGATTAACATTGTGAAAAATTGTAAAATCAGCTCAAATGCCAGTGATTGTGTGCAGTCCTCTAACTGCATATACAATTAAGGATATGTGAAAGTATGAGAGAAAATGGAACCCGTTTACTATCCTAAAAAAGAGAAAATCGCGATCAATCGCTAGCGCAAGTCGCTCGGCTTCCTCGCTGCGCTGCAGTCACAAAAACCAAGCACCAGCGCTTGGCGATTTCAGAGCGGGTTTCCAGCCTGTACGGTATTCTGTGACAGAGCGAGGTATGCCAACCGTAAGAGTTCTTTAGGGTTCGGTGGTACTCTATCCCAACATCAATGTTCAATCGTAAATATCTTGATATATAAACGACCGATCAGCTTATAAAACTCAGGCGATTCCTGTATGAGCTAAAGGTTTGCAATTATGATTACAGCATTAGCTGGAACAGTGATTTTTTTTTTTCAATCCTGGGCAAAGTTAATCAATGCCTTTAAAGGGCACATCAAATTTCCAGGGCAAATAATGAAATTACTGTGCTATGTAAACAGATTAAACTTCTTGTGGTCCTTTCATCAAAGTTTTCCTGAGTCATGACTATTAATTTAGAACTTTGGAATATGAGACAGCTACTTTTAATTCTACTATTACTGGGCTGCTAGAAACAATAAATAATTGACAGTTGCTAAATGAGCATGGAGAAAGCCAATGATATTATTAAGTATCTTATACTTAATCAGAGACAAAAATGAGAGTCATCTAGAAATTTGGGCCATTCTCTTAAAAGTATGTGAAAAATGATCAATAACCAATTATACAAATGGGGGAAAAGAAAGACTCATCATCTTTTTATACAGGTCCAATTTATAATACCACTGTAAATAGTGATAAATGGTCATGATTCTGATGGTACATCTGAATTTTTGGACTCTAGATGATAGTGCATTTAATCAAACTATCTATGAACAAGATGAATGTGACTGCTCCTCCTATATGCCTCCACTTAAATTCAGTTGATGGCTCAAACTGTTCTTGAAATATTGTGATAACCAGAATAAAAAGCCTCTAATTACATGTTAATTGACCTTTTGACATTTGACCTTACACCTTATAACCCAATAGTCTGATCACTTTATCTCCTCCTAGTCATGAATACAAAATAGTTGAGATATGGTGATAACAAAGGTAAAAAAACCATTAATTTCACATACACCTGTACATGTATAATGACCTCTATGACCTGTCACCTTTGACCTACGTAAACAAAAATCTAATCAGTTCGTCTCATTATGGTGATGCATAGTAGTTCCAAGTTTGAAGTTAATTGACCATATGGTTCTTGAGATATCACGTTAAGACTAAAACTTGCAATTTCAGAATTGACCTCTATGACCTTTGATCTTTGACCTACGTATCCCAAAATCTAATCAGATTGTCTTTCTATGGTGATACATACTAGTACCAAGTTTGAAGTTCATACCTCAAATGGTTCTTGAGATATCACGTTAACAAGGCTAACACCTGCAATTTCAGAAATTGACCTGTGACCTTTGACCTACATACCCCAAAATCTGCTCAGATCATTCTTCCTATGGTGATACATACAAGCACCATACTAGCACCAAGTTTAAAGTTCATACCTCAAATGGTTCTTGAGTTATCGCTAGAACGAGGCTAACACATGAAATTTCAGAAATTGGCCTCTGTGACCTTGACCTTTGACCTACATACCCTAAAATCTAATCAGATCGTTTTCCTAAGGTGATACATACTAGCACCAAGTTTGAAGTTCATACCTCATGTGGTTCTTGAGTTATCGCTAGAACGAGGCTAACACATGAAATTTCAGAAATTGGCCTCTGTGACCTTGACCTTTGACCTACATACCCCAAAATCTAATCAGATCGTTTTCCTAAGGTGATACATACTAGCACCAAGTTTGAAGTTCATACCTCATGTGGTTCTTGAGTTATCGCTAGAACAAGAAAGCGATACGGACGAATGGACGGACAGACAACCCGAAAACATAATGCCTCCGGCACCACCTTCGGTGGGTGGAGGCATAAAAACTCATCTAAAAAGTCATATTACCCCAGATAGATGGTCCCCTCATACCTTCTTCATAACTATCTGTTATGTGGTCAAGATTTCAAAAGAGGTGGAAGGGAGTGGGGTGGACCATTATTTGCGCACCAATCTCTTTTTGTTTTGTAATTTCACTTTTGAGCATGGGTGAAAGGGGGGGGGGGGCAATCACTGCCTAATAATACCAGTGGATTCTCACCCTCAATTTGGAGAGGTTCTTGTCACTAGGTGCACTGGCCATCATCTGGTTTGGCTTTACAACATCTGGAAATAAACAAGCAGATAAAATACATTTAAAATGAATTGATGAAATGACTCTTCTCTCTGACCATCCCAAGGAGGTCAAATAGTAGTTTCCATTCAAAGGAAAAATGTCCCCAAAGAATCCTATCCTGACCCTATAGCATCTATAATAGTGTCACGAAATTGAGTTTCCATTGTTTTACCTACTTAACGCATTGTGACGTCCTGTGACGTCGCACTGCGCTGCGCGTATGTTTGTTTGTTCGCGCGTACCTAGCTAGTTGATTTGCTTATATGCATGATTATATGGTTGTGTTATCGGAGTACGCGTGTTGGACGGCGACTGAGTGCAAGTACAAGCACTGTCCAGAATAAAGACTTCTGCATGTCAACTTTAAAGAACGTGTAAGTGCAATTTATTGATCTTCTCAGTGTGTGTGTCTGTTGAGTGATAAATTGCGTGAGTGCATGTGGCCGAGCCCAAGTGAAGAGTGAGAGAATCCACGGAGTGATTAGAGATTATGATTGAGTGTGTTCCAGCGTGAACTGGGCCCGCTGACTGACTGCTCGCGGACGCTACCCCAGCACCTCCAGGGGGACCAGTTACGCTACATTGGTGGCTAGCGGTGGGATAAAACAACTTGGAAACGGAAAGGACACAGTACTCACCAGCATAAACAGATAGATCAGCACCACTATGAACTAGATGTGTTAGATGAATATTTAATAGACGAGAGGTTGATCAACTAGCGGCTTCAATATGGCACTTCAAATAGCGCCTCACCGCTTCAACACAGAACGTCTATAGCACCTCCATTTATCGCCTCAACACGGCACCTCATATCTAGCTCCTCATTACTTCAATACGGCGCCTCAATAGCGCCTCCATTCCTCACCTCAACACAGCGCCTCATATAGCGCTTCACCGCTTCAACACAGAACGTCTATAGCACCTCCATTTATCGCCTCAACACGGCACCTCATATCTAGCTCCTCATTACTTCAATACGGCGCCTCAATAGCGCCTCCATTGATCGCCTCAACACAGCACCTCATATAGCGCCTCACCGCTTCAACACAGAACGTCTATAGCACCTCCATTTATCGCCTCAACACGGCACCTCATATCTAGCTCCTCATTACTTCAATACGGCGCCTCAATAGCGCCTCCATTCCTCGCCTCAACACAGCGCCTCATATAGCGCTTCACCGCTTCAACACAGAACGTCTATAGCACCTCCATTTATCGCCTCAACACGGCACCTCATTTCTAGCTCCTCATTACTTCAATACGGCGCCTCAATAGCGCCTCCATTGATTGCCTCAACACAGCGCCTCATATAGCGCCTCACCGCTTCAACACAGAACGTCTATAGCACCTCCATTTATCGCCTCAACACGGCACCTCATATCTAGCTCCTCATTACTTCAATACGGCGCCTCAATAGCGTCTCCATTGATCGCCTCAACACAGCGCCTCATATAGCGCCTCACCGCTTCAACACAGAACGTCTATAGCACCTCCATTTATTGCCTCAACACGGCACCTCATATCTAGCTCCTCATTACTTCAATACGGCGCCTCAATAGCGAATCCATTCCTCGCCTCAACACAGCGCCTCAAATAGCGCCTCACCGCTTCAACACAGAACGTCTATAGCACCTCCATTTATGGCCTCAACACGGCACCTCATATCTAGCTCCTCATTACTTCAATACGGCGCCTCAATAGCGCCTCCATTGATCGCCTCAACACAGCGCCTCATATAGCGCCTCACCGCTTCAACACAGAACGTCTATATAGCACCTCCATTGTTATCACCGCCTCCCCTTAGCAACGGCACAGACAGCACCTAAATACAGCGCCTGGGTTATGGCTTCTCAAGTGGTGACTATGGAGGACGAAGTAGAAGTGCTTGCAGCAGAAGTACAGCGAAGCGACGAAGATCTATGTCGGTCTAAGGCAGAAATTCGGTCATTGGTAGAACAAAATCGACTTCTCAGACAGCAGGTAAAACGGCTGCAAATCAATCAGTCTCCGGTAAGTTTCCCCAATCAATCTAACAGTGAAAAACAGCCCACTGTTAGACGTGAACATGAGTCAATGGAGACTCTCGCAGCCAGAATGGATGGAAAGGTTACCTTGCCATTCAATACACAAGGACCTGAATCACCAAATGCAGGAATGCCAACTAATTCAGGGACCTACACGAGTGGAATTTGCAAACGAGTGGACTGGAGCTGGTGAAGGGGAAGAACTTGCTGCACAGTGGCCCCCAAGCAAAACATCTACAGCCGGTCGTCAGGCAGAGAAGGGAATACTGTATAAGCTGTTTTTTTCGCGTACAGATATTTTCGCGATTTTGGACTAGGTAGGGAAATTCGCGAGGGTTTGATTTCGCGATTTTTGTGATGTTTTTGTTACTATAAACAGCCATATATTGAAGTGGAAATTTTCGCGAGGACAGACTCGCGAAAATAAAACCACCGCGAAAATAACCACTTATACAGTACGAGCAAGCTTCCTACGTAGAGAAGACTTGGATATTTCCGATGTTCTTACATCGGGAAAGAGACTCCCAGACTACCAGCAGCACATGAATGAAGTTGTAGGCAGACCAATGGAATTTCAGCCACGATGTCCTGTTACACTTTCGAAGCCAAACGTAACGCCCGACAAATTTGATGGGAGGACTCCTTAGAGGGATTACTTCAGCCATTTTGAAGCCTGCAAGATTGTAAATAACTGGGGCGATGACCAGGCAAAGGTTTTCTTAGCAGCAAGCCTAAGGGGGCCAGCACTGAAGATCCTAAGCAGCAAGGCAGCTGACACTTCGCGGATCACATACCGAGACTTGGTAGTTCTTCTGGAGAAGAGATTTGGCCCAGGACAGTTGGCGGAGAACTTCCTCCTTGAACTGCGTTACAGACGCCAGGGGCCTAGAGAGACCCCCGGGGGGGGCACTCGAATTATATTTTGACGGGGGTGTGCCTCACAAATCCCCGAAAAGGGGGTCTAAGGAACTGACTTCAAGGTGTAAAATACGGGGTCTTGGGAACTATGATCTATTGGGCAGAGTGAAAAACAGGGTCTAGGGAACTACAAAACTAACCTCGCTTTATCGGCGGTACACCTTCGCTATCGCAGGATCTCGGGACGGGCCGCGCCGGGGGCCGCGCCCGCGCCGTGTAGCGCTAGTAGCTAGCTAGCTGGAGCAGTTTTCAAGGCTCGCGCGACGAAAGGGCCTAGGGCGCGAGACCAGGTCGAGCGACCACTGCCTCCGCCACGCTCCCGGCCGCATGCGAACGGATATGTTTCATAACGGGGGTCTTCAGAGCGGGGCTGAGCGGCTCCTGAGCGGAACTGAGTATCTAGAGAACGGAAATCGGGGTCTGAAAAAGGGGGTCATCAAAGCGGCACGTGCCTGTACCACCAATATACGTGAGTGCCCCCCCCCCGGGGAGAGACCCTCCAGAAATTGGGTCAGGCCATAAGGGAGTTATCCATGTTGGCATACCCAGAGCTTACTGAAGAAGCCCAGGATCGGCTGGCCAGGACACACTTTGCAGAGGCGATTGAAGACCAATCCATCCGGGAAGGGGTCTTCCGATCCAAGCCCACAACTATGGATGAAGCCATCCAGGCGGCCTTGGCAACTGATAATTTTTTCAGACTGGAAGAACAACGGTCCGGCAGGAGACAGAGACAGGCAAGGGCTGTTGACACTGATTCGGCAGCTACTATCAGTGAGATTTGGAGAGAGTTCCAAAGAATCGAGAAGAGACATTAAGTGCTATTCCTGCGGAGAGTTTTTCTCCCATAAGAGAAGTTTGGAGCGACATATCGAGGAGAAGCACGGCCACAGGGAGCCTTTTAAGTGCAAGGACTGTGGGAGGACTTTTTATCGAAAAGACAACCTTCAGAGGCACCAGCGAAGCCGACATGAGGGCCGGAGAAGAGCATCGAGTGTCAGGAGACGGTCCCCCCATAGCAACGTTACCAGGGCCAGCAGACGGTCTGTCGACAAAGACAGGTGTCGAGAAGAGACTTCGGTGACCCCTGCAGCCAAACAGAACAGGGTATGAGAGTCTGTTCAGAGTCCGGGAGGGGAGCTCAGTGTCCATGTGTCCACGGCAACAATTCGTACAGTGGAGGTGGAAGCGGTTCCGAGTAGGCCTGTAAGAGGGAAGCATCTCAGTATGCTCCTGCAGGAGAAGGAACATGCACAGGAGGCCCCCTCCACGTCGTCAGCATCAGAAGAATCAGAGTCAGAAGCTGAAGTTGACTGCGTGACCCCAAAGGAACCGGAGGTTAGGAGGATACAGATGGGAAGGCCAATTCAAGAATTGGAGCTGCAATGTACCCTACCTGGCACCCCTCTTCAGGTTGAGGAAAGGTCATCTTCGACGTATTTCTCTGGGGGCAACAAACTAATTCAGGAGGAGAAAGTATGTGAGTACGGCGTGGTTTACATGGCTGTGGGGAGGGAAAACCAGGAACAACAAATCTCCATCATCTCGTAGGTGATCAGTTAGGACCCCATATGACTGTCCAGGAGCTCGAGAGGGCGCTAGTCGGTCGTGTCCAGAGAATCACCGAGGTCACGACAAGACGTTCCTTCAGCGATGGAGTTTTGGTGTCGGAAGAAGAATTAAAGAGACATTACACTGTAAACTTGGTGGTGGGAGCCACCCTACCTGAACTTTAAACTCATACTTTTAGCGATCACGGATTTTCAGCGAACACATTGAAAATGTTTTATAACCTGTATTTCTTTGTAATTGACTGTTGGGCTGTATTTGAAAATGTTACGCTATTTGCCTTGTTTCTATTCAGCAGGTTTCTAGGAGATTTACCTTGAATTTCATACGGACCTCTTGTTCCTCTTATGGATTATATTTATGGATTATATATCTATTATGTCACTATCTCTCTACCGTAACTAAGTGTTTTTACTATAGCACATTGTAGTTATTGTAAATAGATTGTTGGAGTTTAACAGAAACTACTCTTTTAGATACAGTGAAGTAATATGAATTTATAACTCGAGTTTAGATGAACAGTTCTTGATTGAATTATTATGTATATTGTTCGTAATGCATTCCAAAAGAAGTGTATGTGCCTTCGATCTTTCTTAGAAGCTGCCAGCCATGTTTTTATGATCTTCATTCTACTACCAAAAAAAAGTGGGAATACATGTGTATATAGTACCTGTACATAATTCTTACCTCATTTCCATTGTTATTGGTGGGCCTATATTTTAGGACACTGGTATTGCATGGTTACAGAATGAAATTGTTTGAATTTGGAATTAAGGGCTGGATCTTTTTCTCATATTTGTTCTTGTACAATTAAGTGTAAATATTTCTTCTACCTGTTCCAAGTATTCGAGCAGATTTGTCTCAACTCTATGTCAAAATGTATCCTCTTTTTAGTTGGTGTTCGCAATTTAAAAGGAATGAAATACGTAAATTATAAGCCTCGTTCTTGCCAAAAGCATTACCGAGACAATTTTTTTTGTGTGTTTATACATTTGGTCAGAGGATTGTCCACTCTGCGGGCGGGGTAATGTCACGAAATTGAGTTTCCATTGTTTTACCTACTTAACGCATTGTGACGTCCTGTGACGTCGCACTGCGCTGCGCGTATGTTTGTTTGTTCGCGCGTACCTAGCTAGTTGATTTGCTTATATGCATGATTATATGGTTGTGTTATCGGAGTACGTGTGTTGGACAGCGACTGAGTGCAAGTACAAGCACTGTCCAGAATAAAGACTTCTGCATGTCAACTTTAAAGAACGTGTAAGTGCAATTTATTGATCTTCTCAGTGTGTGTGTCTGTTGAGTGATAAATTGCGTGAGTGCATGTGGCCGAGCCCAAGTGAAGAGTGAGAAAATCCACGGAGTGATTAGAGATTACGATTGAGTGTGTTCCAGCGTGAACTGGGCCCGCTGACTGACTGCTCGCGGACGCTACTCCAGCACCTCCAGGGGGACCAGTTACTCTACAATAGCTTTGGAAGATAAATGGTGCTTTATCAGGTTACCCTTTCATGATGAAGAGGTGTCAGACAGGTTCTGACATTTCATCAGAGTTACTGTAAATTGTAAAACCAGAAACTTTCGCAACATAAAACTTCCATGAATCGTTAATGACAGCCAATTTTGCAGCACGAAACTTTCACAAATTGCAATAATTTTATGTTGTTTGAATTGTGATTTTATTATTTTGCAGCATGAAACTTGTGAATCTCGACCGCTCATGAAATTTGCGAAAGTTTCATGCACGCGAAAATTTCCAGTTTTACAGTATTGTCTTGCTACCTTGCTTGTCAGAGAATTATGGACCCCATAACACCCCCCCCCCCCACTGAGCGACTTTTGGAGGGCTGGTGAGACCAAAAAAATACAGATCTCCCTCCAAGCAGTTTCCAAAAGTTGACAATCCTGCATTTGTGTGCCCCCCTCCCCCTTATACAAAATCCTGGCTCCACCCCTGCGTGAACGGTAAGTAAAGCCACATCGTTGCCGCCATAAATTCTAATTTTTTTATATTTCAGACCCTGGATAACCCAACCACCTACCCTGGACAGCTCGACCAGGTTGAGTTATCCAGGGTGGGGTGACTCACTGGACAACTCGACCCACGTTGTTTTTCGATTTTTATGAACTAAATTCGGTCATTTTACAATGAATTGCCATTTAAGTGGTAAATTATAATCAAATGTATATGACGGGAAACACAGAAACTGTGGACTTTCTGAGTTGCAATAAAAGAAAAAAAAAACGACTCATTTTCCCCTTGCAATGAGAATATTTGATAAGGACCGACAGCCGAAGAGGCCAGAGGTAAGTTGATTTTATGCCCTAAGAATCACTGTACTGATAGAAGAATATTTCATAATATATCTTTACATTCAACATAACCTTTTCTTTCCCTGGGTAAGGTTTTTTTCTGCTTTATGACTATTACTAAGCTTGAAAAATGATAAATAGTTTGTGCAGTGCATCGGACGACACTGCAGTGTCTGCTATCTCCAGGGCCAGGCAAGCAGGCGCCACCGATAAAGGCGCCTTCAGTGGCGGCGCTCCCTGGAGTTAGTGTGTTTGTTTGCGAGCCTGCAGTGTCCGATGCAATGTACGAGCCTGCATTGTCCGATGCAATGTACGAGCTATTTATCATTTTTCATGTTCAGTAATATTTCTAAATCAGAAAAAACCCTTACCCAGAGAAAGCAACGGTTATACTGAATGTAAAGATATATTATAAAATATTCTTCTATCAGTACAGTGATTCTTAGGGCATAAAATCAACTTACCTCTGGCCTCTTTGGCTGTCGCTCCTTATCGAATATTCTCATTGCAAGGGGAAAATGAGTCGGTTTTTTTTCTGTCAGTAGAGGCGCAAGGCTGATATTGGAGACTGTTTCCTATTTGGGAGACAGTCTCCCATACTGAAGACTTAGAAAGTTGTCAAATCTTGTTTACTGAATTGTTAGTTGTTAGTGATGGTGTTGCAAACATTGAAATGAAATAAATCTGACGTGTCTGCAGCTACCGCACTTTAATGTATGATGGGGGGGGGGGGGGGGCGCTAAACTAAAGCTACGCACTTTTTTCCAGCCCCTAAAAAGTCATTTTATTTAGTTAGGGGTTTATGCAAACTTCTTTAAATTTCTTGGTTTTACATAAATTGCTGAGAAAATTACGATGGAAGAATGCCAATAACATTCATATCCAAGTCGATGTCGATGCCCGTGCCAAAGTTTGTTTGAAAAAACGAAAGGGTCCGGTCCTAAAGCTATATATTAGGCTATACACATACGTAATAAATGAATGCAAATCTCAATTTTAAAGCAGACTGACATGACTGATGTGAATTTTAGCCCGATTTCCCATTAGTGATATTACAAAAAATAAAGGAAAATTACTCATTCTTTTTGGCAAACGTAAATGATAATCTCGTACGTTACTCAGTCACACGAAAAGTTTGGCGCATTGAACGCGTCGCATTTCGCGTATTTGCGGGGTGCGTAGCTAACCCTGCGTAGCTTTAGTTTAGGACCTCTTACCATACTACAACTTGTACTGAACTTAACAAGCTTATCTGAAGAAAGCTGTACGAGCTCCGTGGCTTATCAATCTGGTACTGGCACGTGTGCCATGCAGTACCAGATAAGCCACGGAGCTCGTACAGTTAATCTGAAGATAAGTGCAGCTACCGTACTTACTGGCACGAATCCATCCATCAATCATTCCCTGAGCCATCGATCCAGCTCCTATAAAACCTATCTTGAGATTTGCTAAAGCCATGGCGGAGAAGTCTGTCAAGATCCCAACAATTTTAAAGAAGGTAAAGGGAAGGTATAAATGTCGGGATAAATGTACATGTACGTCTGCCTCTCTAGCTCGCTGCAAGGTGAAATGTTGAGTTAATGCACCCGGGCCGTACACGGTACACGTGAATTTCACCAGTAATATATTAGTAGCGAAACGGCGCGGCTCATCAATATCCAGGCTGGGCCTAGCCTGCGCACCCCCGACGACCCTTGATGCCTAGCTGTACTGTGCGACGCAGCTTAGCTAGCTCAGCTATCGGAATTAAACGAATGAGGTCACGTCATCAGGGGGTGTGTCGGAGGCGTGGTGATAAATGTAGTCTATTTCTCGAGAAGTCTAGCGCCCCCTCCTCTTCCCCATTTTTATGAAAACGGAAGCAAGGTGAAAGCATCGAGAGATCGATGGTTGAAAGTTGTTCAACCAGGGAAATATGTAACTTAGTTACACATTTCCCCTGGTTCAACCACTATACACATGTCAGAGGTTACAAGTATATGATGTCTGATTGTTTAACCTCCCTCCTTGCACATGCACACAACACTTTCAGTGGAGCAGTGACGTATCCTACACTTTGAGTCTTGCGAAGTCGGTGAACACCCCCTCCCGTTGGGACTTTTTCGAGAGGCTTTTTTATAGGCAGTTATTGTCTCATACATTCATATAAAAAAAAAGTTCTCAATGGTACATTCGAATTTTATGTACAAAGAATCCCAGAATTAGCATTGCTGTGCAGACACATTTTGCCCTTCCCCTGGTTTATCAATGTTGCGGATACGCCTGAGTGACGTGATGTGCTTTTTGTTTATTTGAACACAAATGCCTTTCAATCTAATGACTGAGAGGGACATCCAAGAAGACCGAAAGCCCACAAAACCGACATCAAGAGATCGACTTTTTTTTTTTTTTTTTTTTTTTTTTGTCTCGTGGGCTTAGTCTTACCGACAGTCTAGGGATTATTGCCCCCAGTTGCCCAAACTTATCTATTATTGTATGATGGGGAGCCCTATGTCTGCGCACCTAAGATTTGACTTGAAAATGAACAAGAATTTTTCCAATATTCCTCTAAAGCTTAGTTTTATATTATTCCTGATATTCTAAAGAGTAAGTTTGCAAAAAATCTCATCAAAATTAGAGCAAGAACAATATGCTATTTTCACAAGACACGGCGGCCGTGTCATTTCAGCGTTCAAAAAACAACGGTGCCCATGAAAGCGCACTCAATCCTTTTACACGCAGTTCGGGAGTTTTGACGTGAAAGACAACATTTTGAGGCTTGAGAATAAATATCTGAAATAAGATCTTTTTACATCATTTTGACTCGTTTTTTGCATGAATACCGATTAATAAGGATGAAAAGTTTGTATTCGTTGCGTGTTTTGTTTTATCAGAATTGCGCAGTTAAGCGTGTGCGCAGACATGGGCACTGCGCAGACTTGGGCACTCTCGCCATACGAACGTACAAGGGAGAAAAACGAGTGAGCGGTATTTTTTTGGTGCATTTTTTTTTAACCCTCAAAAAATGCATTTTCTCGCGTATTTTACCCAGGAAATTTTGCAATTGACCACTGCAATTGAGGGATTGAGAAGTTCGAATTTTGTACATTGATAAACCGTTCTTTCTATTCACTCTCTTCTCACATTGGGAGCAAAATTAACGAAAACCCTTGAGAATATTGAATTATCAAAGGCCACCAAAAGTTGAGACATATTGATAACCGCATGCCTCGATTCACGCAGAAAATCCGAAGCGCGTATACACACAACATGCGCGCGCCTGTATTGTGACGTGAGTGCTGACCCGTCCCCTAGGCCCTTCAGTGAACTCATGCGCGATTCCTATACCCCGTGTGTACTATTTTATCGAACATTTTGATTGAATAGCAATTCTTTAGCCAAAAAGTGCGTCGGAACTAACTGACCAGTGACAACATGTCTTTAATACATCAGAGAAATCTGCAAGAGTTCAGCTTTCAGAAACTACACACCACAAGTCGATGCGATCAGTAGTTCCCGAGATGTGCTTCGCCAGACTTGAAAGACGGCAAAACCGGGAAAATCCCAACAATTTTGACGACTCGCCATAGACAAACGGAGCAACATAGCTCAATTCTCTTCAAAAGTGCAAGACTGTTATACGTATGTCAATGATGATTTATACATAAAAGTAATCCCCCCCCCCAAAAAAAAAAAAAAAAAAAAAAAAAAAAAAAAAAAGTACTTTTCAAATCCGGGCACCAGAATTCAACTGATTCTATGGTTCAAAAGTTATGACGCGTTATGTGAAAAAAATGCCTGTTTTAGAGTTCGTTTCACGTGTTGTAGCGTCTGCGCGTAAGCCCGGTTTCGCAGATGACTGTAGGTTTCTTTCAAATTTTGAAGAACTTTTGCAAATGTTATTTTGTACTATACTGGGGTGCAATATTTAACAAGAGACTGATGAAACTTACATAATATCGAGCAAAGCAACGAGAACTACACTTTTATTTTTCAAATTTAATTTGAACCCTTAAACTCTATTTAAAAACTACACTGGGGCGCGAAATTATAAGATCCTGAAACAACATAATTATGTGAGTCAGCAAAGCGACTGAACTTTAGAACATTTTCGGATTCTAAACTCTCAAAAACTTTATTTATAATAATTCCCCATTGGGGGCGCATAATCCTTATTAAGATTTTTCTTAATTTTCTCCCTTTTTTCTTTATCTCTTTTGCGTTTTTTGCGCCGCCTTCAAGTGCCGCCCGGGGCACGTGCCACCCCCCCCCCCCCTGCCACGTAGATACACAACTGCCTATGGGAACACACCCAAGTCAAACAAGTAACGATTTGAATCATAGTTGACCGTGTACACATTCATACTAGGAGTAACTATGAGTCTGATGACCTCATGCAAGTGTACTGCCAGCGTATAGTATATCAATATTATCTTATGAACGTTGGACTTGTAACAACGCCTTCAATGGCTTTGGCGGTTACTGCGTGGTTTTGTCAATCTAATTGTAGTATTTCACCTCATCTGAAATCATTACTATTATGGAAAAGGCGTTATATGACTTCATTCATAATCATCATCATCATTATTTTATCATTATCATCATTATTATTATAACAGTCATAATTATAATTATAATGATGGTATCATATTATTTGGAGTTATAACGATAGTGAGAATGAGAATAAGAATAATGATATGGTGAAAATAACATAAAAGAGGCTCCTCGTATATAGCGCTAATGTCCGTCAACAGATAGGACATGATAATTATGGAAATGATTATGTTAGGGTAGGAACAAAGGTGCATAGGAATAATAATTGACCAATTTTTTTTACCCCTGGGTGAAGAGTGGCAAATGTACATGTATGCTGGGCTCGGATTCAAACCCTCAACTTCTCGATTGCATATAAAATATAAACTGAAGTATATCTCATATAAGTATTAAAAAAACTGAATAACTTGTACAACATTGCTTGTAATTTATAATGCATACCTGATACTGTTGTTGGTCTGTATAGGCCTACACTAAACTAAATCAATTTTGTCGTCATTTTGTGTATAAGTTGAACATAACTTTTGTTTAAATTTTTCGACAGATAGATTCATAATATATATATATATATATATATATATATATATATATATTTTTTTTTTTTTTTTTAATATACATACACACACACACACACAAACGCACGCGCACACACACACACACTTATATAAGACGCCATATAGAATTTGATAGTTTCTTATACGTGCTAAATTTTAATAGAAAGATCTTTAAACAATCAAAACAAAATATTACACCTTTTACAAAAACATTCAGCTTGATTATTTCATCATAATTATAGTTGTTCCGTTGTGAGTCATATTCAGCATCATTAATTTGTCAAGTAAATAGTGCATTTTCAAGATGATATATATATATATATTACATAATGCGTGTCACAATCTCTATATCATACACGATTATAATATACAGTTAGTGTAATAACAATTATATTACCTTATAGTGCGAATGTACCACGGTGGCTTCTCTGGTAATGACATAATATGTCTACATTTATTGTATATAAATCTATATAAAGACAATATAACTCTCATTACTCTTTGGAGTCTATAACTTACAAGGATAGCTCTCTGCTTCTTCATATTTCATTCTCGGACTTCATTCTTATACTGCATGTGGAAAAGTTGATTTGGTGTATACCCACTTTATGCTTTAGTTTCTGTCAACACAACTCACCTGGAAATCAATGTATCAGTAATTGTTTGTAAACAATATCGTAAAATGTGAAACGTGAAACAATAAACTGTACATTATAGGGCGAACATATTCAGAATCACCCATATTAATAAGCACCCTCATCCCCTACCTGACTCGCACACATGACCTCCCCTCCCCCACACTCCCATCCCTTTCACCTAATGCCTAACAACTAGGCCCTACACAAACACATTTATATCAGAAGATTGCGATACTCTGATGAAGGTCGAGTTTTGTTTTGTATTTTTAATCCCATTTTCTTCTATAAAACACCTATACCTTGATTACCAATATATTGTATTGACAGTGCACGTGTGGGCTCCCTATATGTGTCTCCTTCTAAAATCCACTGACACCACACCCTTCTCCCTTATTATTGCTGCTCAAATTTTTGCATATATCACAATTTCCAACAGTTTTCGGATCACAAGTATGAAACAAAATCTATGAGAGAAGATTTCGAGAGGCAAAAAGGTGAGACAATTGCAATTGTACGCTTTTGACTCCAAATTTATATAGCCGCAAGATGAGTTTCAGGAATTTCTTCTACATGGCTGCTTCAGTCAATTTTGTTTGCATAAGAATATGAACATCTTGTACAAAGACAAATAGCCTGATGCATGACTTCATAAGATTTAGATATGTAAGCAAAAACTTTATGTAAAAACTATGTTTGTAGATTTTTCTTTTCATTTTAAATTTCATCATAAAAGAACATTTCTTTCCTCAGATATTTTCTTCAACGCATCTGCAAATAGCTGTCCACAAATTCTTGTGTAAATTTATAGCCTATTGATTTTATTTCCTCTTTGAACATTATTTTGTTTTGGACCTACTGTTTTATTTCAAATCAAAGGATTGTTCCTGTCTCTTTTGTATGTGGGCATGCACTGTGGTCAAAGTAAAGGAAATCGTATTATTCAAAAATGGTTCATTGTATTCAATTCGGGAATGTGATGACACTCAAAGCTTATAATCACTATTTCACTTTTCCCTGGTGTAATAGAGAGCCTCTGTAAGAGGCACAGATACATTCCATATCCATTTTCCTCCTTCATATATAATCCCGTCGATAGCATTTTGCCATCGACCCGCTGGCAGGTACACGTTGCGAGAAAGAGTACCATTTTCGACGATGGGTGCTACCAATATATCGTCTCCTACCAGAAACTGGTCATCACTGATCAGAGCGTCTCGATCCGTTGGTGCGATCCACCAGAGAGGTCGAATCATGGGTTTTCCTTCAGGAATTGCTTCCCTTTCGGCCAGATCAATCAGTATTGGTGTAATGACGTTTTCATGGAAACTGGTCCATCTGCGAGATATTTCGACTACTTCCGGGTCGTCCTCATATTGCCATGGTGAGATGGAATACTGCATAGACGGCATGAAGGCTGTAATCTGGAGCCATCGGATAAAAAGTTCCTTGTCAGGAAGATAGGTTTCCCGAAAGCCTCCTTCATACACATTGCCTCCTATCATATCTGCCAAGACGTATGGATATCCTAGAACACTGAAAGTCAAAGCTGATGTTATGAGTGTTTTCAGGCCGTTGTTCCAACCCCACTGAGAGTCTTTGTCCATCATCCTAACAAAGATTGGTTGGTTCTGCGTCTCAAAGCCGACTCGAACTTCTACCTGTGTTCCAAGCTGGGCCGCAAGCTTCACCCAGCCCGTTGTGTACTCACAGGGGTTGACGATTGGTTCCATGGTCTTATGATATCCTAGGTAGTTGGTTTCACCTGCATCAAACTTGAAAGAATCGATGCCATAGTCGGTACGGACTTGCTCTAGCCTGTTAACAAACCAGGTGACCGCATCGGGATTCGTGACATCGAGCATACCCGCCTGTAACCCTGCCCACCATCTTATTAAAGCTGTTGTGCCATCTTCATTTTTCACCCAGTAGCCATTCTCATCACCTTCCGTGAATGCATCAGTATTGAAATTGGCAAAAGGTGTAACCCAAAGCGTGACTCGGAAATTTTTGTCATGGAGTTCTTGAATCATTTGGACGGGATCGGGGAACTTTTCTTCGTCAAAGAAGAAATCGCCATAATTTCTTCCAGCATAGCCATCATCAATCTCTATCTGGCTGTTATTAAACCCATTAGAGATGATCTCGTCGGCGAAACCTAAAACAAGCGACTGATTGACGGCTGTCTTGAACCTCGCCCATGTGGACCAAATGGGAGAACGCATCATGCGGGTATCAGGTAAACCCTCTGGTTTTCCCACGAACCTAGCTGTCATGTAATCGTGCACAACTCTCGTGTCTTCACCAGTACAGATAGTATAATTGAGGAAAGCGGGATCGTTGTCAGGATTTGGATAGTAGGATGATCCAAATTCTCCTCTGAAGCAAACCATGTTGTCATTGTCGTAGTTGACACTCACATGTAAAGGAGATTCATGTAATGCTCGCACAGCCACACCCTTTGATGATAGCCAGTAGCGTTCAAGCGTGGAACCATAGTCATTGTAATTAGCATACATATCACCCGAGACATACATGGTCATAGACTCGTTCCACTCGTTGATAGGCCAGTGTTGGAAGAAGCGATTGGCGCTGCCAAACCACTGGTCATCACCGAGCTCGTAGCAGTCCTGAAGAATAACGTCGGTTGTCATTGCTTGCCAGTTGTAATGATGGCAACTGATATTGCCGTCGTCTTCTGACTGGATATGTAAACGGGCTTTGGAAGACCACTCGAAACACTGATCAACCTTCGGGAAGGAAGAGGGAAGCGAAACAAAACGAAAGGAAATCAAGCCATGTACTTAAAATGAAATGACACATGGTACGTGATAATGCAGGAGAGTATTCGAGACATGGGGACAGTTGAATCAAATGTTGGTTTTCATGGAATATATGAAGTGAGACCAATGATTTCAGATTAATTTTGTTATTGCGGTCACGTGAAAATAGATAGAGAGAAGGTTACATTATATTGATTTATAAGATAAACTGTTTGGTAAGAATAAAAATCCATTAAGTAGTATATTTTTCACTATTTATGATTACATTTGACCTTGGTTCAAGTGAAATGTATTTCAACGTAAAGTCCTTATTAGAATTGATATTCTTCTCCAGTCCGGCATTTGTAAATGGAGCGTGAAATGATATTCTTAGGGATTAGCTCTTCTTCCACGTCAGGGATACAATGAAGAAAAACACATTAGGAGAATAAAAATCTTACCTCATCTTTGCCGGAACAATCTAGAGCTGAGTTTCCAAGCAGCGTCCCAAGCTGGCCTTTCAGTACAACCTCCCCATCGTGGCTTATTTGGATATTACGATCTGCGGGGACGGGTAAAGTTGTTCCTTCCCTAGTGTAATAGAGAGCCTCTGAAAGAGGCACAGATACATTCCATATCCATTTTCCTCCTTCATAGATCATCCCGTCGATAGCATTTTGCCATCGACCCGCTGGCAAGTATACGTTGCGAGAAAGAGTACCATTTTCGACGATGGGTGCTACCAATATATCGTCTCCTACCAGAAACTGGTCATCACTGATCAGAGCGTCTCGATCCGTTGGTGCGATCCACCAGAGAGGTCGAATCATGGGTTTTCCTTCAGGAATTGCTTCCCTTTCGGCCAGATCAATCAGTATTGGTGTAATGACGTTTTCATGGAAACTGGTCCATCTGCGAGATATTTCGACTACTTCCGGGTCATCCTCGTATTGCCATGGTGAGATGGAATACTGCATAGACGGCATGAAGGCTGTAATCTGAAGCCATCGGATAAAAAGTTCCTTGTCAGGAAGATAGGTTTCCCGAAAGCCTCCTTCATACACATTGCCTCCTATCATATCTGCCAAGACGTATGGATATCCTAGAACACTGAAAGTCAAAGCTGATGTTATGAGTGTTTTCAGGCCGTTGTTCCAACCCCACTGAGAGTCTTTGTCCATCATCCTAACAAAGATTGGTTGGTTCTGCGTCTCAAAGCCGACTCGAACTTCTACCTGTGTTCCAAGCTGGGCCGCAAGCTTCACCCAGCCCGTTGTGTACTCACAGGGGTTGACGATTGGTTCCATGGTCTTATGATATCCTAGGTAGTTGGTTTCACCTGCATCAAACTTGAAAGAATCGATGCCATAGTCGGTACGGACTTGCTCTAGCCTGTTAACAAACCAGGTGACCGCATCGGGATTCGTGACATCGAGCATACCCGCCTGTAACCCTGCCCACCATCTTATTAAAGCTGTTGTGCCATCTTCATTCTTCACCCAGTAGCCATTCTCATCACCTTCCGTGAATGCATCAGTATTGAAATTGGCAAAAGGTGTAACCCAAAGCGTGACTCGGAAATTTTTGTCATGGAGTTCTTGAATCATTTGGACGGGATCGGGGAACTTTTCTTCGTCAAAGAAGAAATCGCCATAATTTCTTCCAGCATAGCCATCATCAATCTCTATCTGGCTGTTGCTGAAGTCGTTATCCAAGATTTCCTCTGCGAAACCTAGAACAAGTGTCTGATTGACGGCTGTCTTGAACCTCGCCCATGTGGACCAAATTGGAGAACCCATCATACGAGTATCTGGTAAACTGGGTGGTTGTTTTACGAATCTTTTGGTCATGTAGTCATGAATTACCCTGGTATTCTCACCGGTGCAAATTGTATAATCCAGAGAAGCGTTTGGAGAAGAATTCGGACTTGGATAGTATGATGATTCGTATTCTCCTTTAAAACAAACCAGGCCGTCGTTGTTGTAATTCAAACTGACATGAAGTGGAGAATTATGCGATGCTCTTATAGCAACACCCTTAGACGACAGCCAATATCTTTCAAGCGTGGAACCATAGTCATTGTAATTAGCATACATATCACCCGAGACATACATGGTCATAGACTCGTTCCACTCGTTGATAGGCCAGTGTTGGAAGAAGCGATTGGCACTGCCGAACCACTGGTCATCACCGAGCTCGTAGCAGTCATAGAGGACGATGTCGGCCGTCATCGCTTGCCAGATCAAGCGCTGGCATGTTATATCATCTTCGACTTCTCGTTGGACCTCTAATCTTGCTCTCTTTTCCCACTCAAAGCATTGGATTACATTCTGTTGAAAGAGGCATAGAGAACAAAGAGATGGAATCATAAGTCTTTGTGCTCCATAATCTACTCACGTTTTAACAGAACCGGTTATGCAAACACTTCAGATGATAATATCAAACATTAATTATATACTGAAAATGTAATCCATTAAACATGTAGATTAGATAAAATTATTAGATAACTAAGCATGGACCTATGAATTTGAAAATGTCTAATCAAATGAGTGGATACTTATCTTGGGTGATAGTGAGGAATTATCTATGTTTATAGGTTTCTGATTTCGTATCTCATAAAATTAATTATTTTTAAAAACTGCAATACCTCGCCTTCGCTAGAGCACTCCACGCCGAACCCATCCAACCTCACTCCGACCTGGCCACTGAGTACGACATCCTCTCCGTGTCGTATGTCGATGTAGCCGTCATGGGTGACGATCGGAACGAAGATAGAGTCTTCAGAGTTATCGATAAGGACCCCGCACAGGACAGCAGCGAGTATAGCTCCTGCACCCAGCGTTATCCCTATCATCAGCATTATTGTTCGATTCGTTGCCATCTTGGCGGTCGGCGACTAGCTCTTTCGCTGAATCTGAATCAGGAGGAATTATCCAAACATTCTTCCGAATGAAATAATGGCATATGTAATGATTACGTTCGTAGAGATTGTTTTACCATGGGGTTCGCTATGAGGATCAGAGACGTACATTTTAGTAAAACCATGGACCCAATATCCATGGTTTTACTCAAATGTATACGTCTCTGATCCTCATAGCGGACCCTCACGATTTTCTTAGATATTGGTATTTAAAACATATACTAAAGGATAATCCTAAATCGTTACACTGTTATGGAGAACTGCAGAATAAAAAGTCATAAAAATGATTACAACTCTGATTATGCATATACTGAATATGGGAATCTACTGCATTAAAGCGTGTATGTCAATGGCTTGAAATCTCCCCCCCCCCCAAAAAAAAAAAAAAAAAAAAAGAAGAAAAAGAGAAAAGAACTAATATATCATAAAAGAGGATATATTACATAAATCGAACAAATGCGTCCTTCATAATTAAATCGACCCCTTCAACTGATGCTCCATATAAATAAACGTTCTTGATTGAAAGAGTGATTAAGAACATTGAATTTTGTGAGAAATTTTAGAGCGAGCGCTGCGAGCGTCAAGCAGAGACGGAACCCGACGGTATATAGGTAACCATCATCATCAAGAAAGTGGTAGGGGAGGGTGATAATGCTACGAATTATAATAAAACGAAATTCTTATATAGAATAATTTTCCACAAATGTTTTAAGATCCAATGCTTACCTACACGTGACCAGCAGTCAGCAAGTACACTAATCTTTCTATAAGCTGCTAATCACTGACAATCATTACACACTCCACACTGTATCTGTGATGCAAGACAGCCTACAACATGACGAAACTTACCAAATGATTATGCTATATACGCCATACCGTTTGAATAACCTTTGTTCGGAGAAAATAAAGTTCCGCTGCGTTTTGTTATCACGCAGTATTATCAAGAGAAGCTTTTGATGTGTGCCATCCCTTCGCGGCGAAGGGGGAGGGGTGGAGGTGGGGAGTGATAAATATGCTAAGATTAGACTTTTCCAAAGGAGGGGTATATATTCACAAACATACGGTGGCTTTTCAAATTAAAAAAAAAAGAAACTAGGCGAGGATAGAACATGAGGGAGAGAAAGAAAGAGAGAGAGAGAGAGAGAGAGAAAGGGGGGGGGGGGGGGTGCACGGGAGAGGATGGGGTTGAATTTCTGGGCACATAGGCGTAAGGGCACTATATCGCCGGGGGCGAGGGGAGGGTCTAGGTCCTCTTGACCGAATATCAACTTTTCAATTTTCTAAATTTTGCCAACGAGCGAAGCGAGGGAGGAAAAATTGACTTTCCTATGACATTGAAATGTTGTCATCAAAATATTTAAAAAACGACACAAGAATTACGAATAGACCACCTCGCTGCCCGAACATTATTCATTCCAAAATTTTCCGCAGGGGGTGGGGGAGGGGGCTGCAGCCCTCAGCCCCCGACTCGTACGCCTATGCATTACCATTCGGGGTAGCTAGGTGATGTTTTGTTTGATATATTACTGTCGGTCTATTATTGGTCTCGTCGGTGTGATTGGGATAAGGATTATGATGTGTGCAATCTTAGTGCATCTTGGATATATTACTGGAGAATGTTCAGTGATCCATGATCACATTCAGATATCCAGACAAAATGACCTACCACATCGGCATAGTGGTTTGGAAACATTCCCCTTTTTCATTAGTCACACTGCATTCAAACATAGAGGAGCATACTAATAGTGTAACACAAAATAAAGGATTCTAGGACAACTACTCCCTGGAAAACTACTCCCGGACAACTACCCGCGGACAACTACTCCACGGATAACTACCCCCTGGACAGCTACCCCCTAGGACAATTACCCCACAGGACAACTACCCAAAAAACATTTACCCCTCCCCCCTGGGAAATACCCCCCAGGAAAAATACCCCCCCCCCATTAAATGACGATTACCTCAAGACAACTACCCCAGAATCCGGGGGTAGTTGTCCGGGGGGGGGGGGGGTTGATTGTCCTGGGGGAGGGGGGGGGAATTGTCCTAGGGGGTAGTTGTCAGGATACGAATGTAACTATGATGCAAGATACTAGTTGGTATGAGCAAAATTTAAAAAAAAAATAGTGAAAAAAAAAATCGTTCAGCAAATCCTATCAATTCGCCTCTTGCCATCATGTTATTAACGAGACTTTTCTTGAGATTAAGGTTTTTCCATCTATTGTCCATCCAGCTCCAACTCGGTGTCCTGTATAGTCAATTTTCTTACAAGAAGGGAGGGGTGGGGAGGGGGAGGGGAGCCTAATGTGCAGATACAAAACATTTATTTGCAGTCATAGTATCCAATGTGCCGACAAAATATGACAACAAATCTTTATAAATCATCTGCTTCTTGCTACGGAGCGATTTGATTTGATAAATCACTATTTGTTTACTTATTGTTCCTTTGGCCTAATTTCTTTTCACTGGCCCTTAGTCAACTTTTTGACAAAGTAATGGACTTTAAACTTCAATCCATTCATTGTATCACATTATTGACTTAACTTTACTCAGTTGATATTTAAAAGACAAACACATAGCAGGATATTTAGGGCCATCCTATTTACTTTACGCGTATCTTTGAATGATTTTTTTAGTTGTCTTTTGATATTTACTATTTGAGGCCTTCATTTTTTTTTTTCATTTTGAATTCAGCAAAAGCACGGAATCTTCAATAACATGTATTTCTAATTTTCTATGAGAGCTTGTTCATTTTTTTCTTCATCATTTTTAAAAATAATTTTTCTGTTTCGAGCAAAGTATTGATGCCTATCTATGAAAATCAAGGAATTATTTCAAATTTCCCCTTGAAATCCCCTAAAGATTCAATCACATGCAAAAAGCAACAACAACAAGTGATTCATCAATCAAAAAATCCACCGATCAGTCCATTTATCAATCTATCCATTAACCTATCAGTTAATCTATGATCTATCCATTAACCATTCGGTTAATCAGTCAACAGCCAATCCATTGGCTGTTGGCAAAATAAAAAACAAACCACTCTATCAATCAAAATATTAAAAAGTTGATATATTTTTTATCCCAATGTTAAGATTAATTCACTTATCTCCCTTTTAAAAGAATCAACTGTCATTCAGCTCCTCCTCCAGATAACTGAAAATAATGATACAGTCAGCTAATCAATAAAGTGATCAATGTGGAAATTTAATCTTTATTTATGATAGAGTAACATACGTTCAAGGAAAATAAATTATAGATAAGAGATGACAGAAAATGCTTTTATCACCACACCCTAAATTGAAAAGTGAAATCCTTCAAAGTGACCAATTTGATATAAACCTTCAAGCATGTTTGTCATATCCTGTGCTGGTAGTTGACGGCCAGTGATTGGAAATTGGTTACAGTAGAACATTTATTTTTACTCTAAACAGTCAACACCATAGGCGTAGGGGCACATTTTCGCGAAGGGGCTCACACCGTTTTCTTGAATATCAAGTTTCCAGTTTCGAGATTTTGGCACTATTTGTTGTGAAATGTACAGAAATTACATATTCGAGCATCTCACCGCCCGAATATGAGGCGGTGATTGCCGAATATTACTTTAAAAATCCTCCGGGGTCGGGGGGGGGGGGCTGAAGCCTCCAGCCCCCGCCTGGTACGCCTATGTTCAATTTTGTTCGTTTCAAGACCCCTCCTGCAATCAATTTTACTTTCAATTCCTCCATCTGTCTTTGATATTCATGATTATCTATCTCTAAAAGCTTTATCATTTAGTAAATCAGTGAAATCACCGTTCAAATCAGTCGTACAATATTCTGTAGGTCTGCATGAGAAATATAAAACACACACTGGAGAATAACAAGATACAGATGGTACATAAGAGTCAAAAAGATAAAAAGTAAGGACTTTTCTAAAAAGATGGAGAAAAAAAAAATACATGCGAATTTCGAACACCTCTTGTCTTTCAAACATCAATTTTTCTCTTGTACGGGGTCAGTTATCAAGATGCAAAATACTACTCAGAACGGCGATACAAATAACTAGTGACCATGCTCATAACGGTCATGCTCAGTAGCACTACCATCAGTGACCACAGAGTAGATAGTACGTCCGTTGAGCTTCTGAACGGAGCGGTAATTGTTGGCCATAGGTATCACGTGACCGGATTCATCCAAGGCACTACTCATCAGGGTTCTCAGTATGTTCAACTGTGGACATTAAAAAAAAAAAAAAAAAAAAAAAAAAAAAACGAAAGGTGAACCTAGGGGATGAAAACCCTTTTTTCAAAACTTGCAAATCTAGTGGGCATTCCAAAAAGTATGTGAACCCTTTTTGCTTTCTTGATGAGTATTTTGCAAATAAATGTTGCCAGATTTTAACAGACGAGGAGCCTTTTTGCAGGACAGAAAATATCAAAATCAGATGGATGAAATGCAAGGCCATCGAGTGAGGTGAGGTTGTTGGATGGAGATAGGATCATCTTCTTTTCACGATGCATTCCTCCTCTCCCTTTCTCTTTTTCTCTCTCATTTCTAAGAAGAATTATTTTAATTGATTGGAGGGCAGGGGCGGCGAGCCCGGGGGGGGGGGGGGGGCAGGGGGGCACAGTGCCACCCACTTTTTCAAGTACCCCAAAAGTGCCCTTTTTATTTCTGAAACATGCCCCTTTCTCTCTGATAAGTGCCCTTTTAAAGTACTAAATGTGCCCATTTTCCTTTCTAATAAGTGACTTTCCCCTTTTGATAAGTGCCTTTTTTCTACTTCTGAAAAGTACCCCTTTTCAAATCAGATAATTACCACCTTTTCTCTCTAATTAGTGCCCTTTTCGCCTTCTGAAAAGTGCCCCTTTTCAAATCTGATAATTGCCACCTTATCTCTCTGATAAGTATCCTTTTCTCCTGATAAGTGCCCCTTATCGAATCTAAATATTGCCCCTCTTTCTCTCTAATATATGCCCTTTTCTCCTTTAAAAAGTGCATTTTTACTTCTGATAGGTGCCCCTTTTCCCTTCTAATATGTGCCCCTTTTCTCTTCTCATAAGTGCCCCTTTTCACCACTTATAAGTGCCCATTTCCACCTCTGATAGGAGGCCTTTCCTCTTCTTATAAGTGCCCCCTTTTACCTATATTCCAACTGTTCTTTTTTACATAAAGAGCCATATCTAGCTTCAAAGAATCGGTGCGGCTTTACAGGTATTTTGTTGTATATTACTACAACTACAATGTATAAGGTAGCGGAGCTGGAGGCAAAAGGGGCACAATGCACACCCCCCCCCCCAGAAATGATTTCTCATTCCGCTCGCTCGAATGTGCCAATAATTTACACCAAGTAAAGGCAATATTTTCTGAAAATGTCCCCATAACTCACTCGCTCTTAAAGTACATAATGAAATTAAGCAGATTGCATAAAGCATGTTATATAGCGGTGTAATCCTAAAGAAAACGACAGGGTTAATGTACAAATTAAAAGATCATTCGACATTCCCCAAAACGAATTTGCTGCTGTCATTTTCATTATATCACCGTAAATAATGTACAACTCAAGGACTTCAGCATTAGAAAAGAAGTCCGAAAGTTTTTGCTCGCTCGCTCATTAATCGTTAGACCATTACGCACAACTGCTAATTAGGAAAGCTGAAGTGGTGACCAGAACCACAATAAAAAGGGAAAAGGTGATGCTTGATAATAACTATATTAATTAAACTGTAGGGTAACATCAATGTCACAAAATGGCCCTTTTTCGCTTTATGTTCATCTCTTGTAGGTGCCCCCTTTTCCCCCAAAAGTGCCCTTTTTGCTGGTGCCCCCCCCCCCCCCACTTTAAAAGACGCTCTGCCGCCCCTGTTGGAGGGGGGTGAGCGGAGGGGAATCATTATAGTACTTCAAACATTTCTGACATAATAAAAGACAAAATATGATATAAGGGGGACAAGTGATATTGTGTACCCACATTCCAAATTGTGTGTGTATATGTATGTGTGTGGGAGGGGGGGGGGGTGGGGGTTCGTTCCCCCGTATAGATCTACGCCATTTTGTCATCTTGACCTAGTTGGACTCCCTAACCTGATGTCTCGATACTTCGATGGTGTCTTTGAAGATAGTCCACGTCACGACTTCGTTGCAGGGTGGGGTGGTCAGCGAACCTTCGTATCGCCAGAACGTATTCAGTGACGAGGGTAACAGGTTCGCAAGCGTTAGGCCACGCAACTTACATGACGTATCTGAATAGATTAAGTGATGAAAACATGCAAATGATACAAGCGATTAAAAAATAGATTTTTTTTAAAAGTATAATTACATGTAGCGAGGATATTTACACAAATCTCTTGATTCTCTTCATCTTAATATCTTTTTCTTGAGAGTTCTTCCGTTCTCCTTCCTTTTTTCAACATATGCGTGCTAATCCTTTCTTTTAAAATACATTCATTCTTTATTATCCTTTCGCAGGTCTCTTTTCCTCATATCTGCATCATTCTCTTCTCTACCATAATGAGTTCTATTGTCAGTAGTATCAGGCACGGATCAAAGATTGTTTGTCTTTATTTTTCCCCCCCTTATTCCCTCGAATTTGATTTTAAAAATTTCCACCAGCTCTCTCAGACTCGATCGACGGGGTGGGTGGGGTTGAGAACAAGTTTCTCTCCCCGATGTTACATGTTTTTGTCTTATCATTTTTTTTTTATATCAAAGAGAGGGGGGGGGGGGGGGCCTTCCGCCCACCCCTGAATCGGCCTATAAGTATGCTACCCCGAACATTTTGCAATATTCAGGCAGCAATTTTCATGCAGTCTGAGAATACTTTTCTGTTAGAAAGTGTTCATTTTGTTTGTGAGTCAGCAGACGAGTTGGCTTATTGCAGCCCCGCCCTATGATCAATACGCCACCAGTGTTCTACAACGCACTTACCAGGTCGGTTTACGTTCCGGACTTGGTTTAGAATTATGTCCAGCTCGGGGTTATGTCTACCTTCCTGGAATGAGAAATAATATCATTATGATCTTTATACATCATTGGTATTTTCAATACTTTTCCCCATGCACTAAGGCGGTGAAAATATCAGATTATTCAGGTTATTATAATTAAATATGATGAGAACTCTAGCGAAAGGAGTAGCACTGCAGGCTAGAAGGGACAATGACAATTATTGCACAAAAACTTGGGCAAATTCAATCAATGATTCATTCAATCAATTTGTGTAAGGTATTTTGTGTGTTCTAGGCATATGGTTCTAGGCCTATCGGAATATCACCATTTTATATACAGCCGTTTTGTCTGACATCCACATCGTTTGGTCATTCATGAGGTCTAATCATCATTTCGTGTTATTTACACTTGTCCATTTATCAGTTTGTCTACTGTGGTCTATAATATCAATTTATAAAATACTGTCAAAAAGGCAATGGGGGCCTTCATGCAGGGTCCAAATATACTCTAACAAATAATTAGTAGAAAATTCAATTAGGCGGAATGAAAACTTGACTACAGGTAAGTAAAACAGACTTGTAAGTCAATTCAATCACTTCGTCTGTACAACAGACGAATTGGGTGTTCGGAAAATCACAATAGACCAAATGGAAATTAAACCTATTGTATGTCGATAAAACGGGATAAGATGAGCTGAGTATAAGACGAAATGGATGTACGCCTAGTGGCAATATACACTGCTATGTAACACCGACCTCAAGGAAAAATCCAAGAACCGCTAAGCCTCCTTTAACATGCGTGGCTATGGCTTGAATGCCGTACGCTGTATCGTAATGCACGATGTGCATCTGTAAAAACAGATAAAAAAGATTATTTTTTGCATTTAAATCTAAGGAGAACATTTTAATAGTATAATAAATGCCAATTTATACTATGACAGTCTACATGGAATTCTCATGTTGATCAACAGGACGAACACTCTGCATTTTATCTTAAACCTTCACGTCACCATCGTGTCTTTGCTTACTTCATACTGATTTTATGTCAATTTATTAGACGACCACGGCGTCCTCATTGCGTCTTTGGAATTCTTGTCGCGTAATGAAAAATGTTACATAAAACAATCAGACCTCATAGTTGAAGTTATGAGAACTCCTTGAACGTACCAGGATTCTCACAGTCTCCATAGCACCCGCCTAAATTTTCTCAATAGACTTTTTGAATTAATAAACCCCTCTACACCGCGGTGTCTCTGATTACTTCTCTTTGTAAAGTGAAGATTTGTTATTCCGAAGATCGTTGTTATCTAGGCATCATACCTTTAAAAAGTATTCTAAGGTGTCGTAACGAATTATTTCTCGGATTGACAAAATAAAACTGATTATTTTCGTTTCTGATTGAATGATCCTCCAGATAGCCAGGAGGAATACTGTGTGTCTGGCATAATCAACCTTCAGAATAACACATTTTCTGAATTCCTAGCGCTGCTGTGCCCCCTCCCCCCCCCCCCATTTTTGTTCCTTCTCACCCTCTTCTATCCGGCACCCCTTCTGCATGTTATGTATACTTCTTTTGAAGATAATCAGTACAAAGGGAACTTGGTATACGAACCTCTGCGGGGTATCTCCTTCCATTAAGGGTGTGTTCGGATCCTCGGTTGCCGTCGGAGCCGAAGTGGAAGTGAAACTGTGAAGCCCTGAAGGTTCCAACAAGCCCTCCTCCCCTAATGTCATAATGTCTGCCACCATCATTTAAGGCAAAGTCCACCTTGACTGAATTCCAAAAACAAATATCAAATGAAGGAGCGTAGGCAAGGTATCTACACCATTGGAGTGCTAGCTGAGAACTGATATTAAAATAACAAAAGGGATTACCATATAATAAAAAGTTTTAATTGTGTGGTGGCTCAAATGATGATATATAAAAGCTATTATCATACCCAGACGACAAATATTGCAGAGAAGAACTAAACGAAAATGATATTGGATTTAAATCAATAAACTTGACACAGCATTGGCGTCAAGTTCTACCCATTTAATTTTCTAGTCTTATATTTTCGACATCAATATTTGCCAGCACCTTTACATAAGTTAAAGACCTGTATATCATGTCACCCAATGGGTGCCGTTGTACCTATGACCCCGTCCTTCTCTACTCTAGTCTTCTATGTCCCAGCCCTAGTATTTTCTGGTAAATTTTAGGTGCCGGCACATTTACATGTATGTTCCAGAATCGCTATGTTTCGAAATCCTAGTATTTGGGCACATCTATGTACAGCATCCCTACTTTCGTCCCTATTATGTTCCGGCACCCCTCTGTTCCGGCATTTCCATGTTCCTTTACCCCTATGTTTCGACACCTCTCTGTTCCAGCTTCCCTAAGTTTCGAAACCCATATGTTCTTGTCTACCCTATGTTTCGGTACCCCAGTTTTTCGGCACCCTTATGTTTCGGCACCCCTATGTTCATACACCTCTATGTTTCGGTACCCCTATCTTTCAACACCCCTATATTTCGACATCCATGTGTTTCAGTACCCTGTGCTTTTGCACGCCTATGTTTCGGCACACCTATGTTCCTTTACCCCTATGTTTCGGCAGCCCGATGTTATGGCACCCTTATATTTTGGCATAAATATGTCTTGTATATCCTATGTTTCGGCACCCCTTCGTTTCGGCAACCCTTTATTTAGACACATCTATGTATTGGCACCCCTATGTTTCGGCACGACTATGTTCCGGCATTTTGACACCCTTATGTTTCGACACCCCTATGCTTGGCACATTTATGTTCCTTTACCACTATGTTTTGGCAGCCCAATATTCTAGCATCCTTATATGTTTTGGCATCAATATGTCTTGTATACCCTATGTTTCGACACACCTTTGTATCAGCACCCCTATGTTTCGGAACACCTATGTTCCGGCATTTTGACACCCTTATGTTTCGACACCCCTGTGTTTGGCACCCCTTTGTTTCGACACCCCTATGTTTCGGCAGCCCCCTGTGTTTCGACACCCTGTCCTTCGGCACGCCTATGTTTCAGCACACCTATGTTCCTTTCCCCCTATGTTTCGGCAGCCCGATGTTATGGAACCCTCATATTTTAGCATAAATATGTCTTGTATATCCTATGTTTCGGCACCCCTTTGTTTCGGCAACCCTTTGTTTAGACACACTTATGTATTGGCACCCCTATTTCAGCACACCTACGTTCTGACTTGTTGACACCTTTATGTTTCGACAACCCTATGTTTGGCACCCCTGTGCTTCGGCACACCTATGTTTTGACACATTTATATTCCTTTACCCCTTTGTTTCGGCAGCCCAATGTTTTAGCATCCTTATATGTTTCGCATCAATATGTCTTGTATACCCTATGTTTTGACACACCTATGTATCAGCAACCCTATGTTTCGGTACACCTATATGTTCGGGAATTTCGGCACCCTTATGTTTCGACACCCTATGTTTCGGCAGCCCCCCCCCCCCCCCCCTGTGTTTCGACACCCTTATGTTTCAGCACCACTATGTTTCGGCACCCCTATGTTTCGACGCACCTATGTTTTTGGCACACCTATTTTCGGGAAATATTTGTTTTGGTACACATGCAATTTCAAGTAATACTGTGGTATGGCAGAAAGATACAACTCTGCATATTTTCGACAATATATGTTTCCGTTTCTCTTTGTTTTCGCATCCGTATTTTCCAGCACCCCCATTTTCCACCATCCCTTTGTTTGGATATTCCTATGCCCAGACACCACTATGTTCTGGCACCCCTGTTTTCCAGAATTCCTAAGTTTGGGCACCCCCTATTCTGTCACCTCTTTGGTTTCAGCACACCTCTATTTTTTCACCACTTTGTTCCAGCGTCCCAATGTGTCAGCACTCCTATGTTTGGAATCCTAAAGTTTCAGCACACCTTCGTGCCGACATTCCTATGTTTCGTCCCTATTATATTCCGACAACCCTATGACCCAGCTCCCCTACGTTCAAGATGTTGTAGAATCCCTATGTATTTCACCCCTATGTTTTGAGATCTCTATATTTTGGCACACCTACCTCCCGCTCCTTCTATGTTCCGACGGCGCTCTTACGTTCAACCCTCCCATGTTCCAATCCTCCTATAGATTCTTGCTCTCCTCTCCGTGTTCTAGCATCCCTATGATCCAATACATTTTGGTAGCCCTAAGTTCCGGTCATTCTTCGTTTTGGTCCTCCTATATGCCAGCACTCCTATGTTTCGATACCCCTACATTCCTTAAATTATTTACCCCATGTTTCAACGGAAAGTTTTCATTAGTTGCATCTTGAAAGTTGTTTCTCGCATGCCTATTTTGTCAATTTTAGACGCGGGTTAGCATTAGGGGAGTAAATACTCTTCTAAACGCAATCTTATACATACTGAACTAATCAAAGGTGCTTACAAACAAAATGGAGGACATCCAAGTCCAGCTATGGCAGCTGAGACGCACTACAACATTTTCAACGAAGGGGGGGGGGGGGGGGGGGGGGGGGGGGTATGGTTAAAATTGACGTCTGGAAAGGAAAGTCTGCTAACAAGTCGACCTCAATCATGTCATTATAATTGGTACAACCTTCATCCCCTCCAGGGTTGTACGGCAAATGTTCCGGCGACGATTGCTCCGAGTCAATGCCGTACACTAACCCAATTCTTTAACTTCAACCTTGGACCAAACATTGTACCTAACCCTAACCCTAATCCTAACCCTAACCTAAAACCCACTTGCAACCCTAACCCCATCTTTGACGAAATAAAGCCCGGGGCAATTGTCGCCGGAGCATAATGTCGGAGCATCCCCCTCCAGTGACACCCCTCATGACGTCATAACGCATACTCACGACAATGTCCATTATTCGCGAGGTCGACATTCTTGGCGATGCGGTAGGATGTGAAGTCGAACGGAGGTAGCCGCATCTTCTCGGTATCCCTGGGTTCAATGTCTACAGGTGACTGCGAGGAACCAGCACAGAATGACCCCGGGACACGGGCCCAGAAGCTCTGACCTAAAACAACCAACATACATGAATTTGCACTCTTCTAATATTATAATGTTCTTGTAATAAAATCTTTGAAATCACTAAAAAACTAAAGGCTATCAATGTTATTTGTGCACAAATCGTCAGGATAATTGTTGCGTATTGCAGATCAAATGTTCTCTACTTTCTGGAATGATATTTATTTTTATTCTGAAGAGTGATATTGAAAAAAATGAAACAAACCTGGTCTAATGAAAATGCGGAATGACGTAGAACAAAAACTTAATTCACATCCAGGAGCCCCCCCCCCCCCCCCCTTCACAGCAACTCACAACTTATTTAAAGCTATCACCTATACAAAATGGAACATGGGGGAGCTGGCGAATGTGTACGTATAGAATATATAGTTTGAAAGCCATTAGGGGAAATATATTCATAGATATAGGCCAGGAGCCTGTCCCGAAATAGTCAACCCATTTTACCCATAAGATTTGACCCCTTAAAGTTACTTAGACCATCTAAGTCAATGACAAAAAGGATGCCAGCCTGACTGTAGCCGCCGGGTTTAGCCCCCAGAGCCCCCAAAAGAGACTCCAAAGTCGGGTCGATTTCACCCCGTCCAAATTATGTCAGTAGGAAATAGTATGACTGGATATTTAAAAAAAAAAAAACTGAGAAAAATTTCCGTCTTGATGGGGTGTCAGGCGGCCCCTAAAATTGGGGTAAATTTTTCCCCTTGAAGGCTAGAGACCAAATTTCGTCAGAAGGAAGAGCTATGGATGTACATTCCAAAAGTATAAAAACTGACAAAATTATCAATCGGGAAGAGGGTGTCAGACCCCCTGAAATGAAAACCCCATAGTGCCCTTTGACAACGCTTTGCCCCCCAAATGCTCTGTATGTAAAGAAAAAACATTTTCTTATCTTCTGAATATGATAATTCAAAAGCGTTTTATTCAATTCACTTTAAATTTTCACAACATAATTTTGAGTATAATAATCTTCTTGAGGTGCAATTCGGTGTTAATTGGTCTTTTGATTAATAAATTGTGAAAAATGTATTGCTTTCTAAAAAGTAGCCAAAATATATTGTCAGGATTATGTAAACACACCCATTATCCATCTTCACCTGTTTGACAAGGCATAATAGAAGAGCTTTTCAGGTATCTGTGGTATATGACTGCCAGGCTGAAATGTACTATTCAAATACCAAGCAAGCTCCTCTATTATGCCTTGTCAAGATTGTCAATGGGTGTGTTTACATAATTCTGACAATATTTTTGTGTTTTGTAATGTCCAGTCATACTACTTCCTACTGACAAAGTTTGGTGCATGGGGGAGATGGGGTGAAATCGACCCGACCTTGGGCCTCTTTTGGGGGCTCTGGGGGCTAAACCCCGCGGCTATGGTCAGGCTCACAATCTACCTTTACAGGGTCAAAACTTATGGGTAAAATGGGGGTGACTATTGCGGGACAGGCTCCCAGACTAATACTTCACCTGTATGTCCTGCACCTGCGTATGTCCAAGTATTGACACCTGAATGGATGAATAATAAATTAATCGATTAATGAATAATAAATCAATTGATTAAGAACTAGTAGAATAATTTACAATGACAGTAACATAGCCAACGTGCAGAAAAAATCTTCCTATTGTTCTTTATGTGATAAAGATCTTTTTAAAACAAAAATTTATATTATCCGCGTAGGATAAATCAAGTTGTAAAAAGTTTCCACTGTGGTATTGCTAATAAGATCAACAAAAATCAAAGATGCTACGATTTAGCTGTCGAATTATAATTCTTCTCTGGAAACCTGAGGACGGTTAGGCTACGAGTACATGAAAAATATCGTAAAGTATTAAGCATAAAACATCAATGCACGATTGGTTCAACAAAAAAAAAAATGTTTTTAAACCCAAACCAAATTTTAGAATGACATTCACTTTCGTTATTTGATTCCTTTCCGTACCTTATCTCTCTCTCTCTCTCTCTCTCTCTCTCTCTCCCCCCTTTATATTTCTCTTTTTTCTCTTTTAGTCACTCTTCTTTTTCCTGTCTCCTTCCCTCTCAATATATTTACTTTTCCCTCCTCTTTGTATTTCTGTCTCTGTCTCTCTTTCACTCTCCCCTCGCTCTCTTTCATGTCCTCCACTCTTGCACATGAATTTTTCTTCAATATACTATTAATACATGGTTTGGAGTGCGTTAGTGCGATCTGGCAACACAAAGGTTTTTATCGTGGTGTACTAACGCACGAGGCGTAGCCGAGTGTGTTAGACACCACGATAAAAACCTGCGTGTTGCTGGATCGCACTAACGCACGAACTCACAACCATGTATTAATAGTTTTATAAAACGGGTCTACAATCTTAGTGTTTTCTTACAATCTTAGTGTTTGATCCGGATTAGCCGTGCGTTAGTCCCCTCGCCGTGCGTTATCACTTTTTTTTTGCACGGTCACGTGGTGTTATTAGACCAATCAGGATGGCTACATTCTTGAACCCGTTTTATAACAAATAATAAAGAACAAAAACAAGTTTTCAGTCACATTAAAATTGTCGTTCAACGGCATAGGATTGGATATCTATTTATCCGAAAGTCCTGTAGAATATGGACATAAAAAAACACGATCAGTTATTTCAAACGGCAGAATTTAAACAATTTGTTTTGCAATATCTCTCAAGGTTATTGATAATTATGATTGGAAGATCACAGTGTAGTACATATACATCACAAGCATTAGTGATTATCCATTATAACGAGCGAGCTTTGTTTCAAGGTAATATTCTAGCATTGCAAACCACGCATTATACATGAAGTATAACATAGTATAACTGTAGAACATAAATTCAGTACAAATTATTTTTGGCAGCTAGAAAACAAACAATTCACAAAAAGTACAAGAAATTATTAGAAAGAATAAGTTTTTAAAAAGAATATATGCGCTTGAATGACGAAAAGGGATATCCAAAACTTCTCAAAAGGGGGAGTCCTCTTTTAACGCACAGAAATGATAATGATATTCTGGATTTATATAGCGCCTTATACATCTACGATGTCTTTAAGCGCTTTACAGACATATTATTACCCCGGTCATCGGATTCATGGCTTGCCCGCACACAATGTATGCACCTTCTCCATTCCCTGGGGATCGGGAGCATTGCCCACAATGCTGATCAATCCACAGTGACTTTTGCATCCTATGTACCGGATACCCATTTAACACATGGGTGGAGAGGAGCAATGTAGATAAAATGCCTTGCTCAAGGACATAACCATTTTATTCCTTGAGACTTCTATTAGGTTCCTGCTTTCCATTCTATTGTAGATAATTTTAAATAGACACAACTCAAAGCTTTGTTCGTATAAATCTTTACATACATACGCTATCCTAATTCTGTAAAAGACTATGTCGTTACAAGCACAGAAACAGTTTATTGTTTGCAGACACATTAGCTCTAGCTGTTTGCTTTTCTTTGTTGTTGTTGTTGTTTTGATTTTTTTCTGTAAAGCAATGAAATAATTTTCGGTAAGAGAAGATGCATTTTCAGAAATGCATCTTAAAGACATAAAATCATGATCTGAAGGGCAGAAATAATACCATTGTGATTAAAGAAGTCAATCGTACCTACAGCAGCAAATGGAGGAACAAAACAAAGAATGTTGACGAGGAGGATGATTGATAAAGCCATCGTTTCGTCGGCGCTTCAGAAACAAAGTTTTTTTCCAAAAAGAATCTGATCCGCTGATGGAGGAAAACTATTAAACCGACAACCCTTTCCAAAGTATTGTATGCAACTAAGATGAGTAGAGCAGCATTTACCAATCATTGCCAAAAATGGAATCAAGAGATGAGGCACCTAGGCTTTATAATGAAATAGAAAACGAGTTCAGTGATACAGCATTGTTCAAAATAATATCACGTCCATCATTTTTTTAAATCTTTAGTTCGGGTGCGGTTACAGGATGTGTAAAAAGAAGGAAACCCCCAATAACTAAAAAAACATTAAAAACAAAATAAAAAACAACAACAACAATTGAAACTGTTGAAATATGTTGCAATGGTATGGTCATAATGTCTTCATTACTTTATTAGGTTTCTCACCAAAATGCGATCGTGGATGACTGAGCTTCAGCAATTTTTTGAAAAATCATGTCAAATCGTATTTGCCCAGTGAATTGCGTAGTTACTTTAATTTTATACGAAAGTAGCAAATTCGAATGGAGACCATTCACCCAATTGTTAGTTGACCATCAATTTCTTTCAAGACTTGGGTAGATGCAAATTTGATATGAATCATGAAAAATAATGCTGTTCAGCAGTCAATGACCAGATTCTATAACTGTGTATTATGATAAGCTATTAGGTGAGTATCTTTGACTAAATCTTTATGTATAGATTACGCGGATATTTGGAGTTGAAGCTGGGTCTCCATTTTATGACTCACACTGTATAGTTGATATAAAAAAGCAGTGACGTATCTTGGACATCACGAATACCTGAAATCTATTTCGTATCCGGACGTGGGTGGGTAGAAATTTTTTGGTATCACTTTGCTCATTTTGGCTGGTACGGCCGTGTAAAGTTTTTGTAGCTATTAGACCACAGACCAGTTTCATTAAAGATTATCTTGAATTCCGATAATATCAGCCTTGTTTCAATATTTTTAGTCTAATCATGTTCTTAACAATGGGAATCTTCAATATTTCTCTTTTCGTTAACCTTAAAAGTCTCTCTCTTAAGGCAGATTCACACCAAACACGACAAACGACACCACAACTCGACATGCTACATGACAAACGGCAAAAAAAAACAGTGCACACTGCGAAACCGACATTCGCTAAAAAGTCTTGCTGAAGAGATGGCGATGTCATCTTTGATGATGAGTATGTCGTGATAGAATTCATTTGAAATCCATCAAGTAGTCATCAAAATAATTGCAAAGATAAGACGGATGTTTTATATTTTGCTGTTGAGTACGCTTTAGACCCGAAACAAAATACTTTGGTTTATTTTACCTGACTGCTTAGAAAGCATGTATATGCTTGTGAATAAGCAAGCAGGGGACCAACGCCTCTAAGTCCTCTCCAAGGGACTTGGTCAGAGATTAATGCCCTACCAAAGGGCACTAGCACATCCACTTGGTCTCGAAACTACATCTTCCCATAACGAGACCGCTGCTCTACCACTGAGCCATCGCTTATAGAAACATACATTCTAAAATGTCTCAGTGGTAGAGTGGTAGAATTACACTGATTAAGATTGTAGACAGGTAACTTTCATACAACTACAATGATAAATTAATGTCATTATTCTCTCTGGCTAAGAATTTTAGGCTAGTCCCATCTGTCCATAATTGTGTCATCAATATCATTTAACTAACAACCACCTGATGTTTACCCACACTGCCACACTCTGCTAGCACATCCTAACCAACATTCATCATTGGATTTATGTTGTAATTGATTTCATATTTGCATGATTTTTATTTTAATGTGCTATTTTAAGAAAAAAAAAATCTTATTAGCAACATGTCCCATGTATTTTGGAGGGGGTGGGGGGGGGGGGGGCTAATGGTATTTGCTTACTAAATCATTTATGATATAATCAAATAATTAGGTATCAAAGTAGAATGTCTTGAAATGAAATGGTAATGTAACAATGCCTAACCACAGGTCAAGAGCAGAACGTACAACAGCCATATTATGTTAGGTTTTCTTGATCTCATCAAAGTCTATCTCTGTCTCCCTGTCTCTGTCTCTCTGTTTCTGTCCCTCACTCTCTCCCTCTCTCCCTCTCTCCCTCACTTACTCCCTTTCGTTCTTCTAATAAAAGGATGTTTTTCTTTGTATTCCTTTTAATTTTCTTTTGTAGGTATCTCTCTTCCTCTCTTATCTTCTCAACAACCCACCCACTCTCATTATGAATGAATTCTATTTTCAATTCAAATTTATTTTATTGGTCATGAAAAAAAATTATTAACATTTTTTTTTTTTTTGCATAAAAATAATGCAGTCCTATACTAGAAGGACAGAAAAAGAAGAGTAGTCGGCTTGACATTTCATGAACCTAGAAAAGTTGCGTACACTGAAGTTTTTTTGTTGATTTGTGATCTTATGTGGTCCTAGAACAATTTCAGCTTTGTTGCCCAAACGGCAACCTTGAGCAATTTTCATAATTTGCATAAATCCAAAATGGCGCCTGGTAGCCATATTGAAACCCAACATGTCACATACTAGTGTATGATGTATGTAAATAGGGGTTTCGAGGGACGTAGAATTCATTTCTAACTCAACTTTTGCAATTTAAGGTCACGTTTAGGTCATAAAGTTCAAATAAAGATCAAATTTGTTACATGTTTACATGACCGTGCATACGTTAGATTTTGAAACTGTTATAGATGTCTAATGTTTAAAATGAAGGGATTTTGAGTGTGTATAACTAAACTCTAAGGTCATTCATTCATTGCCAGAAGGGGTCAATTCAAGGTCAAAGTTGAACTATATATTATAATGGATAATACTTTTTTTGGGATATGATTTGTCTTTGACGGGTATGTGGTATCGACTGCCTTAGTTATGTTATAATTCAAGGTAAGTCGAGTTCAGGAACTGAAGGTCAGGTCTAAGTTCAATCTAATTACCCCTGGGTCACAAAGGTCAAATTCAAATATCTGTCATTTTTAGTTCATTGTCATGACTCAGAGAATAGTATTCAGAATTGTGCCGCTTCAAATCATCTCAGTTTGTTTGTTTGTTTTATTTTCCGTCATATAAAAAGAATATACAATCACATAAATATAAAGCAAATAACAAAATTCATATACATATACAACACAAGCCAAACTGTTCGATAGTATGGTATTAAATTTAACACAGCACAATAAAGAACGACTGAAGAATGAAAAATACAGTGTAAACAAGAAAAGGCAAGAAAGAGACGGCTGGATAGCCCATTTTCAGCTACACTTATATAGTGCAACTGGTCTTCCATGGGGACCAGATACTGAAAGAAAAAGAGAAAGAAAAAGTGTAAGAGAAAGAGAGAAAAAAATAAGAGATGAAGAAAGAAATTATGAATACTATATTTAAAATATTTAAAACAAAACAAAAAACAAAAAAACAAAAAAACAAAAACAAAATAAAACAAAAACAAAAATTAAGGTCTCATTTGCGAAAGTGCTCGTTTAAATGAAAGCAGAGATGTGCAATTTTTGATACATTGGGGAATGCTGTTAAATAACTGAGCACCCCTGTAGAAAAAGGTGCGTTTGCAGTTGTTTGTTCGGGGTTTCGGAAGGGATAGATTCTTGCCACGTAGATGATAAGGTCTTGAGACGTAAAAAATGTTTTTAGTTAAATAATTTGGTGTTAGTCTATTAAGGATTTTTAACATCATAACTCTAATGTGAAATTTTTGCCGAGACTTTAGAGTCTCCCACTACAGTATTTCATGCATTGCAGTAACAGAAAAATGTGATTGTGGTTTTATATTTAGAATACTTCTTCCTGCTCTATTTTGCAGCTTTTGTAATTGATTCATATATTTGTCGTAGGAAGACTGCCATATTATATCTGCATAATCTAAATTGGGTAGGATGACACTTTGGTATATAATTTTCAAGTTTCTTCTGTTAATGTATTTTCTTAGACGACAGAGAAATGAAACCATGCAACCAACTTTTTTCACAAAGATGATTAATATGAACATCCAACTTCATTTCTTCATCAATGTACACACCCAAGTACTTCAGAGATTTCACATGACTGATTTTTTTTCATAATTAACCTTAAGTCTATTACAGTTCATATATCTGTCTAGATTGACCAACTCCCTATTTAGCGTTGCTTGAACTATAAGTGGGTTTTTATGAGAAAAGTAAATCACAGTTTAGTTTCTTTACGTTTTGGTATACTGCAAACCATTGAATGAATGTTGAATTACTTGGTCGTATCATGACTTGAGGTGCTACAGTTCAGGATGTCCACAGCACCTATGCACAGCACTGACGTCTTTGACAGTCTTGCTGTGCTGTTTCCTGATGATGTAGTAATGCACTTGGATAATTGGACTATCATTTGGCTTGTATTACCGGTAATAATCTTTGTTGGAAGCAAGAGCGATCGTTACTGAGATTATGAAGCTGTTACATAATTTTTCTTCTACATCAAGTTAACACATAGTGTCAGCATAGGTTATTCTCCGCCATACATTTAAGTCTCACTCATATGGATGTCCAAATAGGCAAAATATGTCACCGGCCATTTGAGAAATAACACAGCCCTGCAGGAATAAACACATGGCACTATAATAAGATGATGCATTTTCTTTTCATTGTTCAGATGCTACAAATAATATTATTGCTGATGAGAGGTGCTCAACAGGAAAACATGGTGATCTCTCCAATCATGCCAATGGATAATACTGGATTGTAGCTCTACTATCCGAGAACGAAAAATCCCATAACACGGTATCTTTCTTAGATGTTTCAAAGTTGATGTCTAGGTGCATGTTGAAAAGCCATTTAAAATAACATGATCGTGGATTTTTTCTGTCACTCTTGGTGGAAATTTGTCAGTATGTTTACTATGTGTGAGATAGTCTGATCTAGATTGTTGCAGTTATAGTGCAAACTTTCACTTTCAGATATACTTTGCAGACCTATAGCACGTAGGGCCTACATGACGTAGATTAGCACTTTGCAGCTTCTATGCAGACAGGTCCATGCATGTGTTCATCACGGTGTGTGGTGTTGGGAAGGTAGGGCCTATAGTTTAAGACAATATTGAAGAAGGACCTCCTAGACTTGCCGAATTCGATGACCTGAGCCCCACAACACAAATGTTTGCAATCAATCGCAAAGTGTTTAATAGCCAGATCATTGTCTCATGAACATCTCGTTCAAAATGATGATCCAAGACCAATCAGAACGATTGTTTCATATCGGCGATTGATCGGAGATCAGTGGTTAAGGGACCCTTGCCTTCAAACCATACCAGATAAGTCTGAATATCGTCTCAATATCCACCATTCTGCCTGAGTTTGATGGTTCGTCATAATCAAAGTAGGTGTTTTGTTTCCGTCAAATATAACTCCTGGTATAACGAATACTGTAGAACGGAACCGCCACCCATGAAGCCTTACCTAGTACATTGTGTATAACACTTCTTGAGGACACAGAGAACCTGCCTAAACTAAGGCTTGAATCCAGTAAACCCTTCTGGATTTCTACAGACTATCCAGATGAAGCAAGATTCTATTCCAAACCTTGCTTGGGGTAAATCTCATGTAATAAACATGAAGAATACCACCAAACCTGTGCTAGATCCCATCACCACGCTTCTGGGTTTTCAACTAGACAAATATTGGACGACACTAAACCTAATCCATACTTTACATCCCATGTTTGTAGATAATCCCAAGAAGAACTGAAAATGATGGGTACAACTGAGGGTGTAAATTTAATGGTGATATCCATCACTTATACCAGATTATCATCACTACATGCATCACTGTGAATGATTGTGTGACAACGAGGTTTCCAAGAGAATAAATGCAAACTGTAATCCTGATGCTCTACTACGATTTATGTTCATAGCACTTTGGAATTGATTATTTATTCGCCATGGACTAAAAACCCTGGACTACAGCATTGTTTCAAGTATAATATTTACAATATACGTGTGACAAAAACTGACCGTGGTCATGGTGTAAGTCCCCTGTTTGTTCCATTGGTCGACCAAAGAGAGCAACTTGGAGTTTTTCCAAGTAGAGTTTGTTTTGGCCAGAAGAAATGCAAAACAAATTGGGTCGAAGACAAATAATTCCCATTCATTTGTGCTATATGCAAAACATACTTGACCTCTCACCATGTGATCAAGATGCATCGGAGTTGAATTGGCTGCAGATGAGTTGTAAAGAGAAAAACACCACCACGAGATTCGGACGAAACCTTCATAGGCGTATTATACCAATGCAGTATCCACTGCCGGTCTAGTTCAACTTTGACCTTGAAATGATCACTTTGTGACTGATATTAACTGGATTTTGATGAATGATATCATAGATTGATTCTGCATTATTATCCATTATATTCTGAATACAATTATTATCCTCTAAGCCCTTACAATGAACTAAAAATGACATATATTTGAATTTGACCTTTGTGACCCAGAGGTAAGATTGAACTTGGACCTGACCTTCAATTTGTGAACCCGACTTGAACTGAAAACATAACATCATCAAGGCATTCGGCACCACATACCCGTCAAGAACATGTCATATCTAAACAAAGTACTATCCATTATGTTAAGTTCAACTTTGACCTTGAATTGGCCCCTTCTGACCAATAAATGAATGATTGATCTCAGGGATTAGTTCTACAGACCCAAAGCTCCTTCATTTAAACATTAGGCATCAAAAATTATGTAGGCACGATCATATAACAGGTAACATATTTGACCTTTGTTTGACCTTTATGACCTAAACGTGACCTTGAATTGTAAAAATAGTGTTAGAAATTAATTCTACGTCCCTCGAAACCCCTATTTACATGCATCATACACTACTATGTGACATGTATTTCAAAAGTTGGGTTTCAATATGGCTACCAGGCGCCAGTTTGGATTTATGCAAATTATTAAAATTGCTCAAGGTTGCCGTTTAGGCAACAAAGGTGAAATTGTTCTAGGACCACATAAGATCACAAATAAAAAAAAAACTTCAGTGTACGCAACTTTTCTAGGTCCGCTATTGACTACATAGGAGTGTCAAATGGACTAGAGCGGGACATAAAGAGATTATTAGGAATGAATTTTCTCGCTCTCTCTCTCTCTCTCTCTCTCTCTCTCTCTCTCACTTTTCAAATGGAACTATTGAATACACCCTTTGCCCAAACATTATATACACAACCCTCAAATTCTTGATCTTTCAAGATCAAAACAAGGGACTGACATACATATTGAAATGCATTATTGCAAAGGTATTCAAAACCTTTTTTTACAGCATTTCAGGACTATTTTTTTACACATCAGTAACTAGTAATGTATAAGGCACAAACAGTGAAATTCAACAAATCCCACGTTATAGATTCTTTATTATTTCAACATTTTGAATACACAAGAACATTTTGATAAAGAATGTTTTACAACATGACAACGAGATTAAATAATCTTTAAAAGACTATTATTACGGTCTTTCTTTCTAAATTTTCTTTGAATGAAGTATTATGCATGAATACTGTATGTACATCGACTGTGCAGCGTCCTGACCCATGGATATCATCAAACCTTACTGAGCTCGTTGGCAACTAACTCTAAAATAAAAACTTTATAGTCGGTATAATGTAGAAAGCAGGGTCCATATTATCAAACCTTACAAAGCTTGTTGTCTACTAACTGCATATACGATTTAGTATGTAGTTAGTTGACAGTTAAGCTAATTAAGGTTTTGTGAATATGGCATCCACCATCGTAAGGTTTTGTGAACAAGGGCCCTGATTTTTACAGGGTTTAAACTAAATAATTGACATGCGCAAATTGTAACTTGAATACAGGAAACCCAACATGACCTCAGTATATCAATATCATCATGACTATTTATATCTTTCGTCACAATTTCAAGTACTCTTATGTATGATAATTCCTGGTAACGATTACTTACTGTAAAGATGGTCAATCGTCTACCTTAAATAGATTTTCATCTACATAAATACCAGCAAAATGTGAAATCTATAACCTCAAAGACTGTTACGAATTGTGTCAATAATTTTTCTTTTAACGCCTCATTTACAGAAATTATTTTCCCATAGGTATGCTTCATTTATAGTTCAAGTAGCCATGTGATGTTCCACATACTATATTAGGAATACATAAACCTTGGTATCATACCTTGATATATATAGGCATTAATCCTCATTACCAAGTAAAGCCGTCGGTCCCCTTGTTCATGTTGTTGCTTGCTTACAAGCATATACATGCTTTCTTAGCAGTCAGGTAAAATATAAACCATCAAACCTGTTTTCAATATGCAGTGTGTTTAGGGGTAGTGGTTTAATATCTATCGTGGACGGTACCTATACCGATCAATACATGTGGCGATAAAGTCTGTGATACGTGCACTTCTGACGTGATGAATAATGAAAAATTAGATTATGTTATGTTTTCTGGACATTGACTAGATAAGCTTTCGTGTCAGTGTATTACAGCTGAAGAGTATTACGATCGTAGAGCGTTGAAACAATTTCAATCTTTATGAATTTTCCACTCTCTACAAATACAATATCACATTTCATGCTAACAAAATATAGCACAATTCAAGCCCTGAATAGTGAAAATATCAATATTATGTACATAATAAAAACTATGTATAGTTGGTCCATTACACAAAATGAGAGCGTTACAAATTAAATAAAAAGGGAACCGTTTTCACAGCACATAGTACAAATTAACAGTCATGTTTCACACATCGAAATGCATACTTTCTATACAGTAAACTCCCCCCCCCCCCGATACCTTAGATTATCAATAGCCTACTACGAAAAAGGGTTGATTCATCTGACATAGGCACAAATGCTGTATTATTTTTTTGTGTGGATAATATATTTTATAAATAGTGCATGGTCTATCATGCACTATACTGGATTATGTGCACGACAAATACTAAATTATCCCAAGTGCAGTTTGTTTCACCGAGGCCGCAGGCCGAGGTGAAATAGACCAGCACGAGGGATAATTTAGTATTTGGAGTTCATAATAGTCCAGTAATGGTGCATAAACAGAACATGTACTAATTGTTATAGTAAATAGACCCTAGATCTATAACTGTTATTGTGTATTTGGCCCGGGCCCTAGGTCTATAAATTTATAGTCTAGATCTACTTTTGATTTCATAGCTCTACAAAAGTTGCTAACCACAAAAATGAACTCCAAATGTGAGCTCTCCAATGATGTGTAACACTCTGAACTCCAAAAGCTTGAAATTGAATGATAGCAATCGTAAACAAATGACTCATCCCCTATTCATTTAACACGCACACGGATTCCCCGTGCAAAATCAAAGTTATAGTGCACGATCGTGCACTATAACAAAAAAATTTTACTCACGTGATGCAAATCTAACCAATCACAGCGCGTATATTATACATACACTATTTACTATAGTACATTATATGCCTATTTATTTAATTAACAGAAAGGCATTTTACAAGACCAACAGTACTGTAAGTTTATAGAAGAAGTTACTGATAAAACCCGAAAAGTACTGACAAAATATCTACAAATAATTCACAATCAGATTTTGAATTATTAGAGAGCGAATGGGGGAATTGTAATCGGCTTGATTTAAATCAGCCGATCGAAAAGAGAAAAAATATTTTTTGCAGGCCAAATACATTCATTATTGATATTCTGCATTAACTTAGATGTAAAGGGATAAGTTTTAACCATTATCATTCACAAGTTAACATTCATGTAAAATTAACTAGTTCATTTAATAATGATTACAAATCAAATTAAGTGATTTCACTTCCCCCTACGAGCCCCCAATTTAGAGACCGTTAGAATTTTCCAAGTATATTTTGCTTGATTATTTCTTTTAAAATTAAATCCACTCTTTCATTTTCCTGAAAAAAAATATCATGGTGTGTGTTTGCTTTTTTAAAGTAAAGTATGTTAAAATATTTTTTTATTTTTTTATTTTTTAAAATCTAAAAGAGATTAAACAATAGACTCAATGCAAATGCGATGAAAAACACTGCCCTCACTGGTGAGATTGTAACTGCACCGCCATCAGTAGGCTCGGGGGTGGTAGTGTCAGGGATGGCGTTGGTTTCAGGACGGCTGTAGTAAAGCATACGGTCATGGAGTGGGTTTATCAGGCGGTGGTTATCAACGATGATTTCGTTATTACCGTTTGCGTCGAGATGGTCGCCATACACGGTGCGGAACATTTCCAGCTTTAAGAATAGAACAAAGGAAAAGAGTGTGAAAATATGTCAAATCCTCGAAACTTTAAAGGGAAGCTTGAGTTCTGGGAAAGGTAAAAAATAATTTGTGAGCTTTCTCATTCTTGTTATGTTAGTTTGGAAGATTATCATAGTAGATATGTCCCGTGAAAAGGATTGCTCTTCAAATGCTCTCACATTCAAAATATGACAAGAAACAGCTGAAATGTTCGGGTCGAACATTTGTTTGTAGTCCCATATACACATTTCTGTGTGCAGTGCAAGTGACTCTCAGCAGGATTGAGTCAATTTCATATCATTCTGGTGATTCCAAAACCTTACAGCATACACCTATTCTTATTTGCTATATAATCAACCTTTCCCAATTGCTTTGAGACAGTTTCTTTCACAACTCAATCTCATGACCAGAACTCAATTTTATCTTTTAAGGATGATTCAGTTTCACATTGAATATTCAAAGTGTAAGTTGTAATTTCCATCGGAATAATAACTTTCTTTATTTTGTTTATCTATGCTGCTGCTCTGATATTATTATTATTACATGTATTTTTTTTAAAGGTAATCCCTGCCGGGAACTCAAGAGGGCGTTGTTGGACATACGTACGCGCTGCGGACGGCGCCAGCTGCCCATTGACACCAATATTATACGACGCTTACGCAGATGCCATGTTCTGAATGCCCGAACTTGCCGATTCTCAGTTCACGTATGCTTCGGCTGCTGTTCGAAGTTCCTGGCAGGTTGGCTCCGCCTCCTTCTGTGTGTGAAGTGACGTCAGCAGACGTTTGGAATTAATTGGGCCAGCGAGTAAGCAGCGCTAGCGCAGGTACTCGGGTATACTACTGTGTACTGTGTGCTAGGCTGATGATTGACAGCTGCATGCAAATTACGTCGATGATCTTCGTAATGAAGATGGCGGCGAGCTCCAGCACGGAACAAAACCCGCCCAACAGCGCCCTCTTGAGTTTCCGGGTGGGATTACCTTTAAATGAAAACAGCCAACAACAAAAGGTGTAAAGGTCTACTGGGTTTTATTCGCTCATTTTTCGCTTAGTGCTGGAACTGAATGCAAAGCATTTAGTGTAAAATTATTTAGTGATGATAATGTTGGTAATGACAACAACACCACCACTACTACTACGGCTACTGCTACTGCTGCTGCTTGTGATGCTACTGGCTACTATTACTACTACTTCTACTACTATTACTACTACTTCTACTACTACTACTACTACTACTACTACTACTACTACTACTATACACTACTGATAATTTGTCAGATGTGTTTGATGCACAAAGTTTATTGCCATTTGGTTTACAGTCTAATACCAATGTCATCTATGCCCACTTTGTCTTCAAACAGTTAGTCTTCCATAACTCATTATTCCAACTCCATTTTCTAACCCCGAATTCCCCTACTATCCACTCATTTTCGCCTATTATCTACTCATTTCCATGTATTCTAATTTAACACTTGTATAAAACTATAAATTGGGTTATCAAAATTTCGTTTTTTACACATCTGGTATAATGCTGGGGTTTTCCTTAAGTGCATTATATGGCACTTTCCAAGCATTCATATTTTGAATAAAACAAAAACTAGTAATTAGTTGAAGTGGGCATTATCGAAAGGAAACCAGGAAGTGGACAAAATTAAAATCAGACAACAGGGATACTTGACTGGTCGAAGACAAAGTGGATTTTGGCAAGATGGGCAGTTAAACAATTTGTGGTTAACCTAATGGCAATTTATTATCAATTTTCCTAACCCCATCGAGACCACCCTCTCACTCACCTGAGACTGGGAGATTTTGATGGTATCTTCGAAGACGGTCCAGATGACGGACTCGTAGCAGTCGGGAACGGTCAAAGAACCGTTGTAACGGTAGAATCTGGACAGGTCGAAGGGCAGAACGGAGCGGATTGGGAACGATGGAAGGTTGCCCTGGCCAAGAGCAGTGTTACCCGAGGAGTAGTTGGCGATTTGAGGGATGTATTGTATAAAGGAATTGAAAGCATCGTTTTCATCGTCACCAATCTGCAGAGAGAGGGAAAGAGAGAGTGAGAAAGAAAAAGTGAAAGAGAAAGAAAGAAAGAGAGAGAAGGTGAGAGAGAAAAAAAAAATTCAAGGTAATGATAAAATTCAAAAATGCAAAAAACAACAACAACAAAAACATGGGCATGATAAAATGCACAAAATGACGCCTAGGACAACATCTGACGTTAACCGCGTCAGTGACTTGTACGGTCTCATGAAAGTGTGATATCGTCAAACTGGGTCGTCTAAAAAGTGATTGCAAAATGAACAGTGCAAATAATGCTTTTTATAACTGGGTTAACATGCTTGATTAGCGCAGGCTACAATCGAAATAACGCCTCGTGTGAGAGACGGGCATTACATTTTAACTGCCATAATATTAGTGATAAGGCGCCATTATAGTGAAGGGGTATGTATGATAATGTTGAACACAAGTGGGCGCACTTACCTCAATGATAACACCCAGCACTGTGGCTGCATCCCATTCCAAGCTGGTCAAAGCTGCTGTGAGATCGGCGTACTTAGACTTGTCGTAGTGAACCATGTGGAGCTGAAGAAGAAATCATCGATTGGCTGAATGAATGATTAACTGATTAAATTATTAGCATTTTTGTCGAGAAGGATTCATCAACGCTTTGATTGATTAAATACTAATTGATTATTCTGAGTGTACATTAATAGACTTATTTACACATGTACATCCATATATCACTGCAGGATTTAAAATTGCCATACCGATAAATGTTATATATTAGTTTTTCATTTTAATCATTAATGATATTTATATAATTTTGTGTGTACTATAATAGATATCTGTATCGACACGAATACTAGGAAAGGGATAATCTGAGAAATTTATGTGGTCAAATAAAATTGAAAAACAGACAACGCACGACGAAATCGCTAAACAAGGATTTAAAAAAAAGTATAACAATTTTTTTCCTGACTAATCCATTGTAAGTATTTTTCGGTGTTCTTTTACCTCATTTTAACCGTTCCCATTGCTAGAACATTCTGGAGGGGGATACTGGAAGAAATCTGTTAACGAGGTCATCATAAGAAAAGCAAAAATTAGTCTTTTTTGTTGGTTCACTTTTTCAAAAAGAGCAGATTTTATTTAACTGTCAAATTTACCAACAACAATAAGAAAGAAAAAAGAAGAAAACTAGTGTGTGTGTGGGGGGGGGGGGGGTACCACTCTATCTGGTGATGCTCCTGCACTTGACTCACCTCAGCTGCGTAGGAAGTACCATCAATATGATGTTCTGATCCTTGGCTGTTTATGGACCCCCAATGGATGTGGAACTGTGTGGCTGTGTAGGTGGTAGGGAGACCGCCCCCAGAGAGTTTGTAGAGTTCCGCAACATCTTCGTGCAGTCGGACGGTTACTGCATAGTCCAAGAACAGCAAAAAAGACAAAACAATAAATGAGAAAGAATTGTATAATTTCGCATATACGATGGGATGATCCCGTGCAAATCAAAGTGTATAAAAAAAATTGTTACAGGGGGTGTATAGGCAAGTGAGAAGTATTTTCGTAACCGATAATGTCGGACATGTTCCAGCTTTGAATCAGAAAGAGCGGGTTGTGAAGTGGTATGGTGTATCCAAAAATTGATAAACGGGGGAGGGGGGGGGGGGCGAAATGGATGATCTTTTCAATTCGAATGTTTATATCAAGTTATTTTCTTGTATCTGAATTTTTATGGAAATCCGATGTTTTATATATATATGGATTCATCCATACAGAATTTACAAAAGAATATTTCATGTAGAACAGTAGAAATCAAACTTTTATGAGAGTGTCCTTCGAAGCCATTTCGTGCAGTCTGAGGCAAAGTGTGGGCCCTATTCTTCAACTTAATATATTTTCTTAAAGTTTGATTTATTTCTCCTCTTTGTCAGTCAAAACATGGATCGTATCTCGTATGCCGGATCCGCTCTGTCTTGAATAGCTATGCACTCTCAGTTATAATTGACATTTGACAGTACTTTTCGGAGAATAGATATACGTACTAGAATAATTCTATTCAATTTTAAAGTAGATATTCATTGATTTTTAAAACTGACTTAATTTTCACTTTTGCGTAGGTGAAGCTTAGACTGGACAAGTTTGTCAAAATTCGACGCTTGCAAACATTCGAAGTAATGATTATTATCAATTACAAATTGCTAAAATACAGCCCCGACATAG